>OZ018390.1:55019550-55081148 GCA_963969525.1 Ontholestes murinus | reverse complement strand
CAAATACTTACTACAATGTAAGCTTTAAAAAGATATAAAATTATAAGCAAGTCTATCTTTTTGTAGTATAAATTAGTTGTTCATACAAACATATAAAATTAGAAAAATTAATAATAATTCTAAATTGGTTAACAGAAGTTGGTTGTAGGAACAGTTAGTAAATTTAGCACTAGTGCCTACTAGACGCTGGGAAATAGGTGATATTTGGGTGGTTTCATATAAAAGTACATTTAAGGGATTGTGGAATGGATTGCTAGGGTGTCGAAGCTAAGTTATGGTTTTTAAGGCGAATTGGTGACGAAAATATGTTCAGATTAGGATGAAAAGACGGACGCCAAATACATAAATTGGTATGTTGCGGTGGTAAGAGAGAACCTTGAGAGATGCCAATGTAGAAGAAATGCAAAACATTAGTATAATTTATATTGGGCAGGATCTATTGAAAAGTCAGTTTCCTATAGGGATTATAAAACAATAACACAATGTCTGAGCATCTCTAGCAAGTGAAATTTATATTTTAGTTTGTGCATTATTTTAAACGCGATCTTTTTAATAGACTAACATGTTGTTTTGTTTGTTTTTCTCTGATAAATATGTAATGCTTTTATCATTAGTAACATTTGTACTATCATCAGTGTAGAGAATATAATCCGTCATACTTAGTTTCTTCGGCATAACATTTCTATAAATTGGAAACAATATTAGACCTTGTACAGACCCCTATGGAATACATACCATATACTTAATGTCTTCAAAAAATTTAATTATTTCCTACTGGAGATATACATGCCTATTAAATAAATACTTTTCTGCAGATGCCGTATGCTTTTTACTTTGCTAGTATGATATTATGTTTAATGCAATCAAACGATTTACTCATATCAATAAAGGATTCATTGATACATTGAAAATCTAACTAAAATTAATTTTCGATAGAGTTTATTTATTCCAAAATATTCCACTATTTGATTCTTTATATTTTTACGACTATTTTAGAGAGCACCAAAGTATCCTATAATAGTAGTAATGCGATTAATAATATTTTTTGCGGTTTTCAATTCGATTTGTGCCTTTATGGAAATATCTTGAAAAGGGTTAATGCCATCAAAGTGGAAGGTTAGTTATACAATTCCACCATTTAAAAAGATTTAAAGACTTATAGAGAATTAAAGGTAATGCTTGTTATGCTACATTCTTGATGGAACCGGGTGTATAAGTTTGATAAAGAGAAGCACTTGTTATGTTCCATATTTTTATTTTCAGTTTTCTGACACGGGTTTCGCACTTTGCAGTTAATTATCAAACTTAATATAGAACATAACAATTGCTTTTCTTCATCAAAATTATAGAGAATTATAGGGTAGTGGCTATTTGTTCCGTTCAATTATTGCTTGAAGATATATTTTCTCATTGGTTACAATAATTTGTGTAGTTTTTATCGAATTCCTAGCAATCACTTAGTCAAGTAGGCTATGGTACAAGTTAGGATTATTTTAATTTAACAAAAAATACCTTTTTACAGATGATTAAATATATATATATTGACTACATTTTTCCACCATAAAATTTTTGATTGTAACTTTATTTGCATACATCTATCGGAAACACCTACGGCCTCCGCTATTATTACCAAAGAAATTAATTGTAACATATGCTGTCAAGTCTGATTTAATGTAGAACTGCTGCGTATTACAATTAAAGTGCAAAAAAGTTGGATTGGATGCAAATGAGTGAATTATCTAATTTTATAAGTAATTTTGGAGGCTTTCACTTTGTGATACATTTTGATAATTCAAAATAAATAAATGATTAAGGCAGAGATACCAACAAAGTTAATTGTTTTATTTTGAATTATCTAATTTGAATTAAATGAGTTTATACGTAGTCTTACTGAGTAAGAAAATATAAAATATATATAAATATATATATATATATATATATATATATATATATATATATATATATTTATATATATATATATTATATATATATATAATTGTTTAAAACAATTCAAAATGGCGTCGAGAGTAGATGTACAGTCGTGTGCTCCGGCTAAAAAGTGCCGAAAGTGTTACAATATTCAGGTAACGGGCTTTAAGTGTATAAATTGTGGCGGTATGATGCATCGCGGGTGTATTACTTACTTCCGTGACATTACAAAAATTGACGATACCCATATAATTTGTTGTGAAAATAAAAGTCACAAGAGTGACACTGAAAATGTAAACAACAATGGTGAAAGTGAAAGTGAAAATGAAGAGTCTAACTCTTCCTTCACAAGTGGTAAGACAATTATCGATAGCACAGACAATGTAGTGATATCATATTTAAAAATAATTATTTTGGAAAAAGACAATCAAATATCAATTTTATCCGATGACAATCGATTTCTAAAAAACAAATTGATGTCCTAAACGATTTATTAGTACGTCAACCACTTATGCAGCAACCCATGAACTCGCCATCTACCATTGACGATTTTAATCATAATAATACAAAAGGGAACACACATTCCAAAACTCCAATAGATGTCCAACCGAGGAACCATAGAGAAACTATAGTCGCACAGTCCTCACACGGAAACAAGGATAAGGATATGAATAAAAAACACATTCCAAAAAAAACGGAATGAAAGAACTGAAAATAAATATAAAACAAATAAACAAACAAATAGTTCAACGAACCTAAATCGTATGATAGCCGAAGAGAGAACTACCAAAAATAACAAAAATAAACATACGAATAGTTTAACGAACCAAAACTATATGATAGCCGAAGAGAAAAGTAACAAAAATTACACTATCGAAATAAGTGACGATTTAATACCTAATAAAATAAACAAACAAAGATGGTCAGCAGGCAACAGCAAGCGGAGAACAACGGCATTATCGACAACAACAAAAACGGCAATAAAATTACCCTGAAGACTATACCAAGGAACATTTCATACTTTATTTCAAGGAAGGATCCGAAAATGAAAGAAGAGGACATAATTAATTTCTTTAAGCCTACTTACGACGAAGTAGCTTGTGAATCTCTAGAATCAAAAAACCCTCAAATATACGCTCTTTTAAGGTTTCACTCGATCATGATCATATAAATGAACTGTCAAAATGGCCGATGGGAGCATAAGTAACCAATTTTTTTTACCGCATTCGGAAGAAAGTACCAGAAGATTAACAACAAAAGGATTGAAAATAATGCAAATTAATGCTCGGAGTATGAAAGCGAAGAAACTAAACATCGACATGCTTATAAATGAGTGTAATCCCGCAGTTATTAGTGTGTGCGAGCACTGGTTACAAGATTTAGAAATAAATAATTTCAAAATAGACAATTTTAACTTGCTTAATTATTTTTGTGGGGCAGATAGCAGGGGAGGAGGTATTGCTCTGTATGTACATAATGACATTAAATATTTTAAATCAATACAAACATCAATAACAAGAATTGAAAAGCATTTTGAATATACATGCTGTACGTTTAAATTAAAAGGTGAAATGTGTGTAATAGTAGCACTATATAGGTCTCCCACAGGTGATTATAGAATTTTTTTGACAATTTGAACGCTTTGTTGAATATTTTGTCGATGAAATATAAATACATATTCATTAATGGAGATTTTAATATAAACCTATTGATTGACACTCCGATTAAATGGAAATTTATTGGTTTAATGAATAGTTTCGGGTTGAGATATGTTGTATCGGAACCTACTCGTATGTCTTCTCTTTTAGAAAACATTTTCACAAACTACAAAGGTGAATTGCAGACGAAATTAATACATACAGAATTCTCAGATCATGATTCCATATTACTAAACATTACATTGGAATTAAATCAGGAGCGACCAGATAAAAAATTATTGTACAGATTGTACTCGGAACATAATCATCATAGATTTTATAATTTACTAACTTTAGAAAATTGGGAAGGGGTTTACAAGAGTAACTCAGTGGATGAAAAATATAATAATTTTATAAGTATTTTCAATCAACATTTTGAAATTGCATTTTCTCTCGTTTCAAAAATACTACAAAATAGGCTCAATAAAAAGTGTTGGATAATAAAAGAACTATTAGATATGTTAGATATTAGAAAAAATAACACTAAATATTAATAATAAATTAATAGATAATACCCAACAAGTAGCTAACGAACTCAATAAACATTTTAATTTACGACATGTATCATCCACTGATGTAACAACTCAACAAATTCCGTTAATAAATCATCCCAGTCGTATGGTTTTATTGGATGTTGATCTGCCGGAAGTAGAAAAAATTATTAAATCAATAGCAAATAAGAAATCTGATAAAATTCCGTATTTTATTCTAAAAAATGTGGCTCATATTCTGGCAGTACCGCTTGCAAATATTATAAATACCTGTTTTTCGACCGGAGAGTATCCAAGTAAACTTAAAGTTGCGCGAGTAACTCCGATATATAAAAAAGGGTAAAAAACAAAGATAGACAATTACAGACCTGTCTCTAATTTATCAATTTTTGCAAAGGCAATTGATAAATCTATGTATAATCGCATTCTTAACTACTTGTATAAATATAAACTATTATCAACTACACATTACGGTTTTAGAAAAGGTAGAAGCACTACAGGGGCTCTTTATGAAGCAGTAACGGAGATTTCCAATATACTAGAAAAAAGAAAAGTCCCAGTTGGTATCTTTTTTGACTTAAGTCAATCATGACATTTTATTGGAAAAATTAGAAAGATACGATATCAGTGGTTCTGTAAATAAATTAATTAGGTCATACTTACATAACAGAAAACAGTACGTGGAACTAAGAGAGGAAACATCACAGACGATAAATACTCGGACCCGGTCAGAGTGTGAATCTATTAAAACAGGACTGCCTCAAGGTGGAATTCTGTCGCCACTACTATTTTTAATATATTCAAATGACCTGTCAATATCAATGTGTGAATCAAATTGTCAAAAATTTAAAATGTTACAATATGCTAACGACACGACAATTTTAAGTCAAAGCGACACCATCGAAAACGCTGCAAAAAATTCACAAACTGCAGTTATTAAAATGGAAAACTGGTGTAAACATCAACAACTTAAGAGTGAACAGAAAACTATTAAAGTGGACCGTGTCACAAAATTTCTGGGAGTATATATCGATAATCACCTCTCGTGGGAAGACCATGTTATTCATTTAATAAAAAAATTGAACACAGCACATTATACGCTACTTAATCTAAAGAAAATGGTAGGAGAAGGTGTTCTAATTATATATTATAACGCACACGTATGATCCCATCTAGAGTAAGCAATTATTATTTGGGCTACCTCTTCTCATGCAATTCATCTACTAAGAGTGCAGAAAAAAATAGTACGTTTAATTACAAACAGTAAAAGAGACGATCATGCTAAACCATTGTTTCATAAACTGAAAATAATGACGCTATATTCACTGTTATTGTACAATCTTTGTTTATTTGTAAGAGATAATTTAAATAAATTTCAAACCAATTCAGACTTAAACATTGGAATGTAAATAAGGCAGAGCAACGCCTTAGTTATTCCTTCCCATACGACGGCATTATATGAAAAGAGACCGTTTTATTTAGGAGTAAAAGCTTACAATAAATTACCTAATCATATAAAAAACTGCAATAATTGAAAATATTTCAAAGATCAATTAAAAACATTCTTTGCCGAACATCCATATTATACTTTATATGGGTACTTTTACTCCTAAATGAAAATAAGAAAATATGTATTTTAGAATGTTGTGTTGTACTATTTTACATAACTTATTTAGTAATTTTAAATATTCTTTTATATTTTAAATGTGTCATTTATTAATATTTTATTTGTTTTTTTTAACTAAGAACTTAACTGTGATATTTAAACCTGACTGTGATATCGTCCTTGTACGTATCTCATAAATTTTAATTTGTATTAAGATTTTTTATATCCTTCCATTTATATGTATTTGTAAAATTTATCTAGACCTGTGAACATCATGTAATTTTGATCTGCTCCACCAATAAAGAATAAATAAATAAATAAATAATAATTGAATGCATTAAAACACACAGTTTAGGGTTTTACTATTTAATGTATTATTATTATTAAGCCACTGTGTGGCGAAACATATTGTAGTGTTCAACAACTAATATTGAAATCCTAAACCTGGTCTGTTATATGTAATATTTTAGAGCGGATATTCGAAACATTAGGAACTAGCATCATTAGCTATCAATTTATAAACAAATAAATATATGCAGGAAGTCGAAATGGATGTTAGTGGAATTACTAAAAAGTAATTAAATTATATTAGCATTCTAAGATCAATATTGTAAGTCATAGATAAATAAATGCTAATCGCATATACTTTAAATACTAAATTATCTGAACACACAAACATTTCTTCTTCTCTGACACTATAGCCCTACTCGGAACCTGGCATCCTAGATGCTTTGCCTTCAACGTTCACGATCATTAGCTGCCCTTTTCCATTTCTTAATTTTCAGCAATTCTTGGACATCTTTGGATACATTATCCGTCCATCTTGCAGATGGTCTGACCGCTGGTCGTTTTTCTCCTAGTTATCTTAAGAGTGCCTTTTTTGCAGCCTGTGCTTCTGTCATGCGTTGTACATGCCCAGGCCACCTGAGCGATACGTATTAGTCTTATTTGTGTTGTAATGTGTGGGTCTCTATTTTATATGTCTTCATGAATGTCTCTAGGCTTTAGAATTGTTAGCAGCGAGACGAAGTCCTTCGTTTCCGCTTGCTATTCGTTCTTTTATCTCCATGGTATCTCGGAGCTGTAGTTTTCAAATATTATGTTTTCTTCAATGATTTCCCTTTGTCCTTTACTTTGGCAAATGAATTTTGTTTTATTATTATTATTATTATTATTATTATTATTATAACCTTTTATGGGTGGTGAATGAGGGAGGGAAATTGTCTTAAGCTACTTGGCTATTCAGGCACTATCAATTTTTAATATTTATCAAATTATATATTTGAAATGATTGAACGATCACAACATCCATGTCCGAGCTCTAATTCGAACTGAAGACCCCTCCGACTAAAGAGGGTGCGCTAACAGTTGGGGCTGGCGAATTTTGTTTTAGTTTCTTTGATTTACAATTAAATATCTTCTGCTCCCGTTTCAATTTTTACGAAATCTTTCCTAACTGGTGTCGCTATTCTGTGCAAGATGTCAATATCATCCGCATATGCCACTATTTTTACGGACCTGTTCCTAAACGTGTCATTTAGATTGATTCCTGTCTTTCTCATTACGTCCTTCTATAGTCCTGTGTGTGAGTCAAATTCGTTCTCCTTCTTCTCGTACTCCGATATTAATGCTTAGCATTGTAGTTCTCATAAGTCTCAGTAGCTTAGGAAGTATATTAAAATCAAGCAGGATGACAGTGCAGATAGAAACCAAGTGTACTCTGGTTTCTATCTGTACTCTCATACGTCTGTTTAAAATCTATGAAGAGTTGGTGAATTTCGATGTCAAACTTCCAGAATTTTCATATATCTGCTTGGCGGTGTCTAGATGGACCATCTAGGTATGAATCCTGCCTGGTACTCTCCGATGGTTATTTCGGCGTATTGTTCAACTTTGTCCTGATGATCGTTGTATATATCTTGTATGCTGTGCTAAGTAGTGATATTCACCTATAGTTATTACACGCGAGTTTGTCTCCCTTTTAATGTATAGGCTGTGTATTGCGGTATTTTTCTGTGTTTCAGATTTTGGTTATAGGTTTGTGTCTTATGGCTATTAGTTATTCTCTGCCATATTTCAGAAGTTCCCCTTCTTCTTCACTTCTTACCTTTACTAGAGCTTTCCATTTTCTTCATTGATGGGTATTCGTCAGCGAGAATAAGTATTACTGAGGATCTTTTGAATAGGTTATTTCCACCTGTCTAGAAGTTATTGTTATCCTGATGGTGGGATTCCGCTTGGAAAGTAATTTTCTCAGCTGGTACTCACATTTGAAGAAACTTCGCGGTGTCTTATGGCTAGTAGTTCTCCGCCATATTTCAGAAGTTCCCCAGGGACATTATGGACACTTCTTTACTATTTACCCTTATTAGAGCTTTCAATTTTTCTTCGTTGATGGGTATTCATCAGCGAGTATCTTAGTGTAGGAGGATCTCTTGAAATGATAAAAAATGCTCATTGGATGAATTTCCGTCATCAAAGTTAAGAGGCACCTACATAAGAGGAAAGTTATTGGGTCTGAGTACAAGAACACATAACTGTGAAATGTGAACTGCACCTGCAAGTCCTGTGAGCAAAATTGTTGTTTTTTTTTAAAATTTCGTTTATAGTTTAAAATGTATAGTAACAGGATATTGTAAAGTTTCAATAAATAAATAAATAAATAAATGTGTTGTTTCCACCTGTCTAGAAGTTATTGTTTTCCTGATGGTAGAATCCCGCTTGGAAAATAATTTTCTCAGCTGGTTCTCACTTTTGAAGAAACTTCGCGTTGTCTCATGGCTAGTAGTTATTCTCTGCCATATTTCCGAAGTTCGCCTGGGACATTATGGACACTTCTTTACTACTTACCTTTACTAGAGCTTTCAATTTTTTTCGTTGATGGGTAACTCGTCAGCGAGTATCTTAGTATTATATGAACGTCAGGATATCTTGAAAGTGTTGTTTCTACCTGTCTCGAAGTTATTGCTTTCCTGATGGTGGGATCCCGCTTAGAAACTAATTTTCTTAGCTGGTATCTACGTTTAAAGAAACTTCGCGGTTGTTATATTTTCTAAAGTTTTCTTCTGCCTTTACCATGGTGGCGTTAAGATACGTCCTCTTCTGTTTTCTTGACTGCCGTTCTAGATTTCTCGTATGCCATATTCTTCGTTCTTGTCGACCTTTCTAGGTATGCTAGTGTATATCTATTTTGAACTTCAATAGCTTTTCTGCATTGTACATGAAACCATTAATTTCTAGTTATTTTTGGTTTGTATCCTATTGATAATTCTGTCGCTTTGATTATTGCTTGTTTGATGGTCGTGCTCGATGTTCTGGTCAGTTTCTTAGGATGGCGGTGAGATATTCTTCTTTTAGTGTCTTCCGGTTCTTTTTGGTTTCTGTATGTATAATTTTTTTTGCTATTAGTGTTTTTATTATTCCGTAAGCGGCTTCCATAGTGTACTCCCAGTCGAACTCTTATTCTGCCCTCTATCTGTCCTGAAGTTGATTATATGTTAGGCTCCTATTTTTGCTACCAGCACATGATCTATTTGATAGTGCGTTTTTTTATCTAGCTATATCCACGTCTGTTTGTGTATATCTCTTCTAGAACATTGAGTGGATGACCATACATCTTGACCTAGCAAAGTCGACAACCCTTGCTCCGTTGCCATTGCATTATGTGTGTCTCTAACTGATAGGTAGAGTCAATCAGTCAGTTCATAAATTATCTTTCGCTCTATTTTTGTACTTAACTTGCCTATGACTAGCTTCATGTCATTCGCTTGGATCACGTTGCAGACCTGTTGTAACTTTCAGTCCTCTCGTCTTTCTTTTCTGTCCCCGCGTGAGCAATTATAATTATTACATTGAGGAATTTAATTTGGGCCTTAATATTCATATTCTATCATTTTTGGATTTGACATCCAGTACATTTTATATTTTTTGTTTTATCGACGATAAAGGCTACTTCCTAACTGATTTTTATTTTCATGTCCACTTCATTAAATCGTGTGGTTTTATATGGCATAGTTACTTCTCATTTTCCAACTGAAGAATATTTAGTTATCAAAAATTTTATTTGTCTATACCATCTATTAACATTTTAGTACCTTTAGTAGACATATTACGAAAGTAAATCTTCTGAATAATTTTTCAACCCCAGCGTTGTGTTAACTAAAATCAAAGAGCGTTCACAACTCATAGATAATTCATGTTCTACAGACCTGGTGGTGGTTAAAACCTATTCACAACTTAATGCAGATATAACAAATATGATATAATCGAGAATTCTAAGCTTTTTGTGAATAAAAATATTGTGCCTCCAAATTTTTTTATTCGTATATTTACAAAAATAAAATATATTTTTAATTTTACTTTTATGTTTTATACATAGGAGTGTCAACTAGAATAATACAGAATTTGTTCAAGCCTGATTGTTTTCTTAGTAGGTGCACGTGCATACTCATTCAACCGAAAACCCGTGGTAGTGTATCAGCTAACGCGCATCAGTTGCCTCCTAAATGTTGGAATACAAAGATCGCTATTGAAGTGAGTGCGTGTATTAACCTTCATCGTAAACTAGTTAAGTGTTTTTCACAGCATTATTCTGAACTGTTTTTGTGAACTGAAGTAAACAGTAACAAAGGCGTTTCGTATGATTCAGGAAACCTATCATGAAAGAGCAATGTCACGTATAATAGTTGTAATGGGGCACAAAAGGTTTGATAATGGCGAGGACTATGACGAATCTTCTGAGTTCGTGAACTGTTAAACAAAAACCGTCGTCTTAGTGTTACATTTTTTGCCCATAAATTGCAACTGGGTCCGACTACAATGTATAAGATTTGCATTTGAGAAAAGTGTGTGCCAAACTTTTTCCTAAAGTTCAGGCGGTCGTCCGGTACCTAGTTGTTTTCCAAAAAATGCTTAACATCTGTAAAACGATATTAATTAATTGAGTGGTTACTGTCGAACATCTGATCCTACTGATATGAAAAGTTTATGTACAGAGTAGCATATCCCCTTATCTCCATTGCGCAAGAAAGCTCACAAGAGTTGAAAAGTAAACTTATTGCCCTCTTCTTTTAGAAGCTAAAGAACTAATCCAAAAATATTTTTTTTGCCGACCAGAGTGTCACTAGTCAGTTTTGTGTTGGAGTATAATGTGTCCTCTTACATGTCACTTGCAATTGGCGTAGTTTTGGCAAAGTTAAAAATTCCATTACCGGCTTTGTTCTTAGCGACTTTTTTATTTTACCAGATGAAGAACGACCTGAAAGGAGATCGATTCGATTCCAACCATCGAAGTAACTTCGATGAGGTTCTTCTACTGTACAAAAATGTTTAATAATGTTTGCAGTTTTTTAGAGAAATCATAAAATATTTTAGAATAAAGCATTGGCTCTGATTTCCACTAATACACTGGAATTGATTGTTTTTCAAAAGATAATATTTTCTACTTTAGACGATATACCAAAACTAGAGATAGGCATAGAATCTGATAGCGAACTCGTTGTTCTATTGGATATCAATGTGATATTTCTACATATAACTCACTAAATAAAATTAAGGTTTGTGATGTGACCAAAAGGTGTCTACAGAAGGTTTATAATTTTGCCGAAGTGACATAAAGTTTTAGGGTATTATTAATAAAAATCAAACGCGAAATTTTAATTAAGAATTTGTAATCAAAATTCATTATTATAAATAATAATAATACTTTATTGATTTATTTATCAAAACCAAGTAAACGATTCGCCCATTTACGTTGAATTTGTAAATGGTCGCATATGTAATAAAATTAAATAATAACAATAGCAATATAAATATGTTATAAATGATAAATATTAGAGAATTGCATCACACAGTTTCCCTGGAAATATATTTCAATAAAAAGGAAATATTTCCGGAAGAACGAAGGAACAAAAAAGAATTTAACCCGTATTTTTATATTTCATGGTAATAAATCAGTTCGGCTCGATATCTATTTTCCGTTTTTTTTTATGGCTTAAATAAAATGCAATTTCTCAGGCCGGATCAGCTCATTGGGCAAGTGAAATCAATGTAAAATGATTCCCGACAAATTCTCGTAGCACGAGACAAAGAAGGGCGAAAGAATATCGAAGTGATATCATCCACCCTTAAGACTTTATTTATGCAACCAGTCGAGCGGAAAGCGATTACAGATTCTGGGGTTTCTTTAGAGTCGTCGAGGCGGATTAGCCAAATCTGTATTATTAGCGTCTCCTGTAAGTGGATGCGGCCGCTTTGCAGCGGAATGGATATCCAATCACGTCGGATTTTACAACAGCGGGACCGCTTTGTTCTAGCGCATTCGCTACTTGTGTAAACAGATGTCTCTTCTAGCTTAATCCCTCCACAAACTTCATTACGACTTTTAAAACTTTCGCTAAAATTTTCATTTCCGCTCCGTGTCCGATCCATCGGGTCATAAAAATACCTCCACTCACACTTCCCCACACAACAATTAGAAAGTTTTTAAATAATTCTTAAATTTATTTAAAGTAATAAATAATCAAATGAAGCTTTTATCATAAAAATAGTTGCGACCGTTGCTACGTGGTAATTTATAATATATATTAAACTATTGTAAAACTAACAGCCTCAACTATTCAGTTATTGTAAAGCACTTACTATTTTATCAATTTGATAATGAAATTCAAACCTCGAAACTTAGGTCATGTTTTTTATAATATATGTTATTACATTACCTAATTTCATAGTGGTAGAAATGATATAGGTGTTTATAATGAAGGTTTGCGTTCATTATCAATAGCTATCTATAAAACAGTAAAGTAAAAAATATAACTGCGTTTAATTATTAAATGCTAATAATGTTAAATTAAACATGAAAATATATTGTATATGAATTCTTCCTTCAATAAAACGCAATTAAATTTATCTACTAATAAGTATCTATCTCAACATTATTTTGATTCAATTAACCCGGCCATATTTTAATGCAATTGACACGCAACGCGCCATATTTATCGCTCACATTAAATCTACCCCTTAACCCTCACAAATTTAAAAATTAGAATTTATATTTCACTGCTGCGAACAGATGTAAAGCAGCAAGAAACTTATTAGAATATACTGTAAGCTGTTTGTGGCGTTTTTATTAGCAGATTTGTTTGTGTGTAATTGTATGTAAAGTGGCTTTCGGCCATTTTTTTATTCGCCGTGCAAGAAAATATAGACGAATTTTGCGTAATAATTAATATGAATCTTAAATACGAATGGACGCGCGGCGAATTTCATTAAAAGTTGGACGGCTTTTTCATAATGTAAATTTTTAAATCCACCGGCATTTACATAAAACAAGTTTTCGCGTATGCAAAATACGAATGTAAGTTATACTAACGAAATTAAGGTCGGCGTAATGGTTTTAACTCGAAAAGTTTACATTTTTGTTCGCCTAGCTTGTCGGACGTCTTATTTAAATAAATAGTTACGAGAAGGATAAAATAAACTAAATAATTGATGACAACATAAATACCTATAAATATTCTTACTTTAAGGTAGAAGATTTTAAAGTTAATGTTTGATTAACTTCTCACTAAAGAATGTTTAATGGAATATTCGTAACATATTTATATGATTATTTCAAAATTACAATGCTGCTTTTCATATTTCTATTAGTATTGAAATACATATTATATTTAATTTAGGGTAAACAAATAAATAAAGTTGCTAACATATTATTACTACCTCATAAATATTAAAATTATTATACAGTTGAGTTTAGACCGCCAGACTTACTGAATATTGGATTGACTATTTATGTCTAAAATTTGTTAGGAAGTAAATACAGAACTGTATTAACGTGTGGTATTTTTCTGTGCAAAGCTAACATGTCTAACTATACAGGTGTGATAATTCAATCTGCCATACTAAAATTATTAGATTTTTAATTACTGAACTCTTAAATGATTATATTTACACTTGTTTATCGATTAAGAGTAAGGGTTTCGTGAAGGTAGATTAACTCTGACTAATTTATAGCTGTAGTAAACATGTATCTCGTAAGCATTAAATAAGGAATTGCAGGTTGACATTTTAAATTAGAATACTTTGGCTTTGATGTTCAAGTTTTATGCTCGCTTAATAGTTAACTAAATAAACGTCGATGCACATCGATAAGTATTTATCAATTATACGAGTACATTCAAGTATCCTCAGAGTTACCACAGAGATTTCATTCTTTTGCTATTTATTAATGATATTGGTTATTAACTTTACGAATATGTAATTTTTCTCCTGTATACTAATTATTGTAATTATTAGTTAACACTTTTGAATGGCTTAAATAATATTCATTTATTAATTGATATATTAGTTAATTTTCTACAACGATCTAAAGGACTTTAATACATTTTATTAAATAATATTAATTAATAACAATATTTATAGTCTCAGTTATAATCTCAGGAAATTGATTTAAATTTACATAAGTGTGCATTTCATTGAATAAAGGAGTTACTCGTGGCTTTAAAAGACTTGGAAATTATATTGACCTCTGAGCTAAATTTTAAGAAGCTTATGTCTCATGTATGCAATAAATATTTGAGAATACTAAGTTTAATAAACAAATTTTGAAATCAAACTTTCTAAAAGTTTTTGAGTTCTCATGTAATGGTCTTGAGAATTTAAGATTTTTTATTAGTTTTAAAGCTAATACTATAGCACTTGTACTGCTTTACCTTAATCGTTAGTTTTTCAGAATCGTTACCTTCCAAAAACTGTAATTTAAAAATTTGAAATGGTGTGAAACAGATTTCTAAAGATTAGTGTCATTTTGGTTGGGTAGATTGGACGGAATCGTTTGGCTATAGACAACCTTGCACCATTGCGTCTTGGTTAGACTAGTACCCTACTACTAGTATGTTCCCAGGAGTTCAATTTCCTTAATAAAGTCAATTAACTTTTTAGGAGTGCATGCCTAGATCCGTTCTGGCGTTATCGCCATTTCTCCGGTTAGGGGTTGTTTGGTGGTGTAGCCAGTGCTACACAAACACATCGGATGTGCTCAGCCGTTTTCTATGCCAAACCACATGGTCTACAACTGGTGCTGTCCAGTTTACCTATTGTTGTATGTTGGGTTGTCGTAGGCAGCATTGAAAACAGCGTTGTCAAACAAAATAATAACAGTGACGGTTTGTAATTTAGAAGTTCACTAATAAAGTTCTCAGTTCTCCAGTTTTATACATCC
Source organism: Ontholestes murinus (assembly GCA_963969525.1). NCBI lineage: Eukaryota > Metazoa > Arthropoda > Insecta > Coleoptera > Staphylinidae > Ontholestes > Ontholestes murinus. The sequence goes on along the minus strand of OZ018390.1, from coordinate 55,066,208 downwards.
GTTATTACCTTAAACAGAACTCACACACAAAGGTGTATGTAGTTGATGGGAACGATTTTCCATTCTTTGGTTTAGATTGGTGTCTAAAATTTAAATTGCCAATGCCAACAGCAAAAATATGTCATACTAGGGAAAATACGGTAAAAACAGAACAATTTGTTATCTTGATGATATTTTCATAACAGCTCCAAATATAACAGAACACATACAAAGAATACAATAAGTATTAAAACGATTAACGAACGCAGGAATTAAAACAAATCAATCAAAATGTGCTTGGTTACAAGAGAGCGTGGTTTTCTTAGGACATCAAATCGATAAGGAAGGACTCCATCCAACACATTAAAGCAATAAATAAAATGCAAACTCCAAAAAATGTAACTGAATTACGATCATTTTTAAGATCTATTACTTATTATAGCAAATTCATACCGAATCTTCACGTAAATGCGTTCCTTTGCATCGATTACTTAAGAAAGAAGTACAGTGGAATTGGACTAAGCAAGAAAATGAAATTTTTACAACAGTCAAGAAACAACTAACATCTACGGATACATGAGTACATTATGACCCATCAATGGAAATATATCTCACAACAGACGCTTCAGAAAAAGGCTTAGGAGCAGTATTATTTCACAAGGATCGGGCCAAAGTTTCAAACAAAATAAAACGGAAATACCATTTTATCCATGATATGCTCCACCAATCCCATGGTCTCGTATTCATATCGATTTCGTGGGACCTTTTGAAAACAAAATGTTTTTAATTGTATTAGATGCATTTACACAATGGATGGAAGTTATACTCATGAAAAGTATAACTACCGATAAAACAATAAAAGCACTACGTAATACATTCGCTAGACTTGAAATTCCGAAATTTATTGTGTCAGACAATGGAAAATTTATTGTATGAGTTAATGTCAAACGATTTTGAAAACTTTTGTAAAACGAACGGCATAAAACATATAAAAGTAACCCCGTACCGCCCAAAATAAAACGGCATAGCTGAACGAGCAGTAAGGACATTCAAAGAACGAATGAACGCAAGTAGTAACGAACGTTGATCTAAGAATAAATCTATTTTTACTAACTCATCGATATACAATACAGTGAATCCCAGTAAACTTATTTATGGTCGATTGTTACGAACAGTATTCGATAATATCAAATCGGATGTGTCAAGAAACCAAGAATATGAACAGCGAAATGGGAACATTATCATGGCAAGAAACCTGAAGAAGCAACATTGAAGTGGGATAGACAGTACGGGTAAATAATCCAATAGGTAGAAGATCAACACCTCGGATAATAAAATCACAAAATGGAATCTATTCGTACTTGGTAGAGATAAATAATCAAATAAAACGGAAACATTCAGAACAACTGAGACCAAGGAATCATGATGTTACCTCTTTCCAACCGGAGATCTCGAACCCAGTGTTATATTTACCAACTTCATCAACCAATAAGTTACCCGACGACTTACCCGACGTGGAACCGAGTCAGAAAAACAAGATGTCTGAGCAGTCCGAATCGAAAACAACCAGTCTGAATGCTGAAGGCGAAAATTTAATAAAAGCCAGCCCCAGAAGAAATCCCCCACGGAATAGGAGACCACCGACCCGTTTTGAAGCTTGAATTGCTATGGGAGAAATGTTGTATGTTGGGCTGTCGTAGGCATCATTGAAAACAGCGTTGCCAAACTGAATATTAATAGTGACATTTTGTAATTTAGAATTTCACTAATAAAGTTCCCAGTTCTGCAGTTTTATACATCCGTTATTACCTTAAATAAAAATCAAACAATTAATAATACTACACATATCTTGTGAAGTTGGTTCTTTACTTGAAAATGTGACTGTTTAGCTCTTTCTGCTTGGCGAGAAGTCAATAAACATTTTTGATTGCCTCTGACCTATTGAACCAGTTCCTTGTTTTGCACCTTTTTTTCCCACTCTTGGCACTGTGCTTTTGACGGGCCACAAGTAGGCTTTGGTTGGATCATAGTAGTCGCAGCTCTTTCCCCGGCATCTAATAAAAATAATAATAATAATAACTATTTCAAAAATATACTACAATTGAGAACATAATATGTACATCTAATATAAGAAATAGCGCCACAGAAAGAAGAAATATGTAAATACATATCTAATATTTAAAATATAGAATTAAGAAATTCTTGAAGACTGTACAGTTCTATATTTAACAGCACTTTAATAACTTTCCGATTAAATATATTTGAGTCACTTATCGTCTTTACTTCATTTGGCAATGTGAAGTACAATTTCATGATGCTTGTGTAATGAGAACTCTTCTCTGTGAAACTATATTTGTGGATTGGGTAGTGATAATTATTTTTATGCCTGGTATTATGTGAATGTGTAGCCATTTTCTTATTGTAAAGATGTTTTTGGTTCCTTATAAATAGTACATTTTCCAGGATGAATATTGCAAAACGTGTAAATAAATCATTTCTTTTGAAAATATTTTTATACGAATCATTAAGTTTTAATCAAAGTATGGCTCTTAATGGGCATTTCTGCAAGATAAAAATTTGGTTTATATTGGTAGAGCTTCCAAAGTGAATTATCCCATTTTTAGTATTCTAAAGGATACTTATTATTTCTTTTTTAGTAATGTAATTTAAATACTGTAGCTATTTTAAACTATCGTCGGTAAAGAGCTCCAAAAATTTGAGTGAGCGTGTTAGGGGCAAATTAAAATAAGGTTCTGCGGAGTATTGATAGTTTCACTTTTTAAATAATGATACAGTTAGTTTTAATTTTATTTACAATTAGTCTATTTTACTCAAACCAATTAATTACTTATTACAATGCATATGCTGCATTTTGGCACTATTCCTCCATATTTTGACCATTACAAATATTAGTACCATCAGCATAGCTTACAATTTTTTCATAACTTATTTCGTTCAATTTAGACAAGTCATTTATATAACTATTGAACAATATAGGAGCCAAAATACTGCCTTGGGGAGGGATCTCAAAAATGCTTGAATTTGTGTAGCTATAACATACTCAAATATTTTCGAAAATATTGATATAAGACTTACAATTCTAAAACTACACACGTCCTCTGGGTTTCCGCTTTTATATACAGGGGTTACTTTAACTAGTTTCAATTGTATGGGGAATATGCCGCTATGCGTTGACTCGCTAATTGAAAAGCACAACTGTTCTTAAATACAATCAATTGATTGTTTCACTAAGAATGACGATATTTCATCAATATCTGAGATCTTTTCTGTTGGCATGTTATATACAAGAGTTTTAATTTCATTTGTGGTTATTGGATAAAAAAATATTGTCCAGTCTAATTTATTTGTATCAGATTTAGTATATATTTATAAAGTGCTCATTCATTACATTTATATCAATCATCGGATTTTAAAATGATCACGTGTCTTTGTTATATTTTTAACCGTGTGCCAGGTGGCTTGACATTTATTTGTTGAAGTTTCTATTTTATTATTAAAATAGGTAAGTCTGTCATTGTTTTAAACTTATGTTGTATTATGTTTTGTGGTGTTTAAAAATTTGTTCATTTGTCATTTTTATTCTTTCGTAGCATCTGAAATAGGGAACATAGATTTCTTTGTACTATTTCCAAGTACTTGAAAAGGGAAATAGTTGTTGAAATGCTGCAGGAATATGGACAAAAAATGTTAAATTGTCTTTCCACATTCTTACTGTCATACATTTCCGACCAAACCGTTTTACATAAGGCCTACTTAAAGTTATCTATATTTTGTTGTGAAAACAAACGCTTTTTTTGTTTGAGACTTATTAACGCCCTGAAAGTTTACAATTTGAGCTAGGTGATCTGAATAACTTGGGTTTACAATTTGATAAGTAATATTACTTTGATGATTAGTTATTATATTGTCAATACATAAGTAATTACCATGAACTATTCTGGTAGCCTCTTTTATTAATAAAGAGCTGTCATAAGGCGCTATCAATGACATAAAATAATTTGAAATTTTCTTTTCTTTTAGAATGTCGATATTAAAATCGCCTGATATAAGAAACTTATTTTTATTAGATAGCAACTTAACTAACAATGAATCTAATTTTTCAAAAATGATTTATTTATCTGCATTTGGCGGCCTGTAAATACACACGAACATTTCGATTCCAGAATTTCAGAATTTATTCTGATATCGGCACCGGTACATATAAACATATTTACGACCGTGAGTCGATTTATATCTTCCATATTGATACCTTGCAATTTCTTATCTTACAGTAAATGGCGATGCCTCCGTTTATAGGTTGACTTCCACAAGCGTGTGATATTAAGTTATAATTTGGCATTCCTATTGACGCTATTTGGTTAGCGCTCTGCTAATGTTCTGATGAGCATACCACCGCTATTTTATAACTATATAAAAACATCATAAGTTCGTTTATGCAATTTCTTTTTGACTGTATATTTAAACTTATAATAATTCGGTCACCATCATATAGTTCTATACATCAACAAGTTCGTTACCTATTATAATGTTATGGCCTGGTACCATTACAGTGAGCTTTCTTTCCTGGGCTAATTGGTTCAGAGCTTGTTTACAGTTCCAAGTAGTTTTGGAGTTGAAGCTGTATGCTTTGAGGTCCTTAATAGCAGTCTGACTGTCGGAGATCAGACAGATATGTGGCCCTTTGTAGCTTTTTTCGCACAAACCTGGGCACATTTTTCTTTTTTTTTGCCGTATGGCCAGCTCAGGTACATTGTAGCAAGGTTATTGTTTCAGCCTGAAAGACTGATAAGTCTTGTCCAAGAGAAACTGAATCCCTGTATTTATCCCCGTATATGGTTATGCCGGAGCCCACTTATATTTCTTATGCACCAGTTTACAGAGTTCTGCTTTAGTTTTTTTTTATTCGGTTCGGGCTTCCTTGGTGACTGACAATAAACAAATTTGTCGGTATTACCGACGCTGCTGTTTATATGAAGTCGGTTAAATCAGGTTTAGAATTTCTCGGTGCTCGAAACTCTATTATTTTTCGATTTTTAGTGTGCATATCCCCGCGATACCTAGCATGCGATTCTCAGAAGGGTTTGAAGCAACTTTTTGCCATTTATAATAATCAGCCTTTGTATGATAATATACAGCCAATGTGTCATTTTGTCAATCAGTTTTCATGATCTGGAAAAGATACTGGGGTATATCCATAGTACCACTGTAGATTTGCAGATAATTTTTCTAGATGCACGTTCCAATTAAATTTCTTATTTAGTGTTAGATATTTCAACTGGTCGGATGCCGCAGTTTCTTGCACTTTTACTTTGGCAAATTTGATATTAAACTTTTTACGATTAGTAAAATGTACATACGTGTTGCATATAATAACCCTTGTTAACCAAGATCGTCAGAATGTCATCTAAAACGATACACCATAGCAGGGGCGATAGAACCCTTTTGCTGTGGTGACCGTTTCTGATTCGTTTACTATACTACCATCTTACTGTGGGTATGTCGATACTCTTCTTGATGTCTCCAATTTTCACAGTTTTGAAGGTTGTTTTATCAAACGCACTCTCAATATCCAATATCCACGAAAATACCAATGCAATCGTCTTGTCCTGTTATGGAGCTTCCATGCCTGTTGTGAGGTTATAAAGTGCATTTACGGTGGATTTTCCAGGTTGATAGAAAAACTGCTGCCTATTAAGCGGATTTGCCTATAGAGCCTGTTCCTTATTATTCTTGTTTATAATTCCCCCAGCCATTTCATTCCAATGGAATATAGCCCAGCGTAAATCTAACTTTGTAAAGTGTCTTCAGGTAGATGGCAATGCAGGGAAAACGCCAACGGTTTTTGAAAGGGTTTAAAACTATCAACCGCCCATTCAATTTTTCCTTTGGTTATGAGTTTACAAGCCTTACATTTGTTATTTCTAGTATGTAGAAATATGCTTCCTTAAGTAGATTTAGCAGTATTTTCTTAGAAGAACACTGATGTTGAGCCTGGGAAATGCGTTTTTAGAACACTGAGTCTTTTCTCTGCATAACTCGCACTAGGAGTGGTATTTGGACATCCCAACCTGTTTTCTTTACACTGTTGAAAGTTTTCTTGGCTTACATCTTGAGGTTACCTAAATCTTTGTACCACCAGGGTGCGTTACTGGAAGAAGCTCTCTTTTTTGGCGGATAACTGGATTAATATGCCTTTAGGATGCTTTTCTTTATTGTAGATCCGATGCTGTTACTAGCTTTTCTGTAGTCTGTATGTTGAGGTATAGATTGTCGTTTCACTCACTTAAGAACATTCAATAGAAGCTACAGTCTAGGTTCCTAGGATTTCTACACTTTATTGCGTCTTCTCCTGTGGCCTGTAAATCGAACTCAATCTGCTCATTGTTCGACAAAGAGGGTTCTAAAAGGATCAGATAGAGCGGGTCTAACACCTACTGCCTGTTTGCATTCACAGAGGTAGGCTAGATCCTTCTATTAATAATATTAATAGATTAATAATTAGAGATAATGAATTCAAGAAGCCTCTTATCTCTATGTGTGTCTATGCTGCTCCATACTATTTTATGGATGTTGGACTGTGATTCCCAGGAAGAGGTATTTTATTGCTTCTTCTGCGCCACGCCACGAATCTACTAACTCAATCTGCGGGTGGTTTGCTTTGTTCATCCAGAAAGTAAGCCTAGGCCTAAAATCATAAAAATTAATCATAGTGCTAAATATTAAATCACTGCTCAGCAGAGAAATATTTCTTCTTTAAATTACATAATTAATCTATTCAGAACGGTAACTTGATTAAAAATCTCTTTTTATATAGCGCTTCGAACTCAACTGAGATACAAACCTAAATTATGATTTATTAGTTCACCCAAATAAATATGATATGTATAATCTCATAGGCCGGATTATGTGTAATAATCTGTTCTACAGCTGTCATTAAGAAGACTTCAAATTTTCTATTTTTTCTTTTTTAAGAGACATTTATGAAATATGAATTTAACCAACCTAATTGAATTATTTTAATCATACGATATATACTTTTTGATGTATTTCTTATATTTTTATTTAGTTAGTTTTTTATTATAAATTTAACAGAAAATCAAGATAAATAATATATTTTATTTGTTAAATTAATAAGGAATGAACAAGTAAGTATTATTAGTGTAAAGAATATTATTAACTCTTCCTTGTATTGAACCATCCTAGGTATTAAATTATACATGAAATGATATCTGACGTTACATGGCCAAAATCACATTCACTACATTGAAAAATATATTATTATTATTTCTTAATATTCATTATGTCTCCAATTTTAATAATGTTAAATTTTATCTATAGCCAGGTATCCAAAATCTTTTAATGGTAAATAAAATAAAATAATTGAACATACAAAATTTCATCTTTAAAATATAAAAAAACAATTACTATCTTCTTAAATAGTGTATTATTGAAAACTGAAACGGAAATTAATAATTACCTGAAGCATTTTTGAGATTAGAAAATATCTCCTGCAAAGCAAATGTATCTAGACAGTAATCTAAGTGATAGAATAGACACTATAGTTAGTTTGTTTGCATCTTATTTTGCCTTTCAAGGATAAAACTATTAATTTCAATCTCAATGCTACTCTTACAGAAGTTTTGAATTGTTTATCCTCTCTACAGAAGAATGTAGGTCCTGTAGATAGTTAATTGGTTTAAAAGTTATTTAAGTGCGCAGAAAAATAAATTTTTAACTGCATATAGATATCATCTGGTATGCCAAAAGGTTCCTATTATGGACCAATTTGATTTATCCTTTTTATAAACGATATTATACATAACAATAATCTTACATAGTACTTCAAAAACAGTAATTTCCTTCTGTATTCTGATTATCTAAATTACATCGAAGGATAAGTTTTGAGTTAGAACAACTCGAAATTCCAGATGATCGTATTGGTTTTGATTTTTTTAACACATTTATTATTTGCTTTCAGACAAAACTGAATTAAAATAATATATCCATTGCAAATGCTAGTTTAATGATATTTAACAATGACATATACAGGGTTAGTTTTAGTTTTTTTAAATATTCTCTATGGGAATCTCGGAAACTATAAGAGATAGAGAAACGACTAAATGGGGAAAGAGACGAATAAAATTCCACTTACAAAGTTTTCAAAATGGGCAAGGGTAGCTAGATATTTTGAAAAAAGTGTCAATTTTTTCAAACCAATATATTTCGGTTATTATAAGAGACAGAAGAAAACTGTAAAAGATAAAGTTTTAGATAATTTTATGCAAATTTTATGCATATTGAGATATGACGCAAACTTTTTTTAATGGAACCCATAGTTGGCTATGGTCTCATTCAAAAGCTAATTTTTTCTTTGATCCAATATGACATATGACATAGTTATTTCTAAAAATAAGTGAGTTATAGTCATTTTAAGTTTTAAATAAATAAAAAATGAAAAAGATGAAAGTAAAATAATTGCAATACTGTTACTTTTTTCAAAAAATCTAGCTTCCCTTAACTTTTTTGAATGGAATTTTATTCGTCTCGTAAATTACACTTCTTTCCCCATTTAACCGTTTCTCTGTCTCTTGTAGTTTCCGAGATCCCCATAGAGAACATCTAAGAATCTCACCCTGTATAACTAATAAAAGTTCAATTCCAAAATATTCTACAATTATTATTTTTTCATATAATTAAAACTATTAATTTAAAACATAATTACACCACTAAGTATTAATAATTCCAACTTATATTAATTGTAGAATAATACTTCTTGGAGAATTAGTTTTTAATACATCACTCATTTAAATAATACACATTTTAAAAGAAAGTTAATATAATGCAGTTAAGTGCAAACAGAGCGTCCATTAAATAAATATATACCGCTGCAGTAAATGTATGCATAAAATATAATCTTGTTTTATTGCAAGTCAGACTTACCTCAGTCAGTCATATCCTGTTACGATTATCCCCGAGTCGCGAATGCATATTTCATATTTTACTCAAGCAAAAAGCGCGCACAATCCCAGTCAATCCAGACTATTATTAATACTTAATGTACTTCTCCAAGTGAAATTAGATTGTATAGAGTATTTTTATTACCTTGAATAAATTACGTTTATTGTGGGCGATGTATCGTGCCATCCATTTATTATGTTTCTGTATTCATCTGAGTAATGTAATATGAAATGTGAAATTCAATTTGGATCGCTGAATGCAGCTCTGTCTACTTTTTGTCAGGTAGAGTAATTATCAAGTTCGGTGCATTAAGCTCATCTCGCCATTCCATTGGTGTTGATTTACACTTGTTTAAGCTACTTGTTACAGTTGTTTAATTAATGATTAAAATATTTTTAGATGCAACATTTTTTTAATTAATAGATCAATCAGATTACCTCAGTTTAAAATTGGTTAAATTAAACATTTTAGAAAAAAGTTTACAAATATATGGGCTTAATATTTGGATATAAATCGTATTAAGTTTTAAAGTGTAAATGTAAAATTTTTAAACTAATTATTTGACAATAGATTGAAAAGGAGGTCATCATGAGAATTAATTCATTGATAAATGAATAGTTGAGGCTGTTAGTTGTTGAAAGTTCATATTCTAATCACTGGTAAATTTTCGTAAATGAAATACGATAACACTTTCAAATATTTATTTTGCCGTTCGCGACAATCATTTCTTCGCCTGAAGGAGCCACAGTGTGTCGAAACAATTGTCACGAACGGCAAAATAAATATTTGAAAGTGTTATCGTATTTCATTTACGAAAATTTACCAAAGTGATTAATTCATTGAGTTAAAAAAAATGCGAGATGATAGGAAACTTCTCTGAACAGGAAAGGAGCTTTATTAACTTGCTGAAATACCTAAACAATATATAACATATTATAGGAGTACTACATTATCTAATTATTCATCGAGTGATATAAAAAGTATATATTACTCGTTAGATTATCAAAATTTGAATATTTGTAATTAACGAATTAAAAATAATTATATAAAAAGTTATAGCTTCTCCATATTTTTGCCACTACCCCTAATGCTTACGTCAGCCTTAACTCTAATTAATTAATACTAATGGAGGGTAATATTTACCCCAGATAATTGTTTGTTGGTCGCACATATATTTGGACAACCCCTCGGTGAAAATAGCTAATATATATTTATCTAGACGTTTCTGTTGAATTAACATTCCCGCTTAACCCGCTCATTAGCACGTACGGAATCCACACTTTTTTTGTGGTTTTTGCCATCCGAGTGTACGAAATGTACGAAAAAAAGACAGTCGCGCGTATATTTACATAAAATGTAAACAATTACATTTTTGCTACGTTCATAAAGCCGAGTGTAATAATTCTCTTTTTGTTTCAGCTGCTGGCCGGGAATACAAACACGTACACCGTGGTGGAGCAAAAATTAGATCCTCCAGTTATCGCCACCAAAATTCGCCTTCTGCCTTATAGTGATCATGTGAGGACGGTGTGCATGAGGGTGGAATTGGTGGGGTGCAAATGGACCGGTATGTCTTTTTTTTAATTTAAAAATTATTAAATTAGATTTATATCCCTATTCACAAAAATATATAGGTCAGTTATAAGTACTTCAGAAGTATATCTCGAGAACTGTTTGACATGTTTTCATGAAATTTTATTAATGTAGAAGGAAAAGGAGAAGGAGCCACTTGAGATATGTTTATAAATAAATATATTCTATTTTAAGCGATAAAGTTAATTTGACCATTTTTTTTCTTCTAAAATTTTATAAATATTTACGTTTAATTATATATGTAACTTATTATTTTTTATTTTATTATTATTTTAAGTCATCTAACATTTATTGCGATAGAAATGCCTTAGGATGCATTTTTTAATATGCAAATACTTTGTCGCCAATATCTAAAAGATTTCCACTTACAGATTTTATAACGAATGATATCTTATACGAGGGTCATTTTTAAAGAAAAACCCGCTGGCGCCATCTCTTCGTGCAGAGTGGCATCATGAAAGCAGAAATCATCAAACTAATTTTATCATCATTGTCATAACTGATTGAATATAGTTTGATTTTTTAATTTTTTTTGTAGTATAAGGAACACAGGAAACAAAATGTATTTTCCTTCATTAATGTATGAATGATGTTTTAAAAAAATTATATTAGAATTAACAATAATTCAAAAATCCTGGCGCCACAATCTTTATAAATCATTAAATACGGTTGGATTCTTTCCGTCAAAAATTTGATTACTTGTATTGGAATAACAGAAATGAAGAGAGTAACTTTGGCGTAGCTGCCTTCCTTCATAAATATTTTTTTTAAATATAGTCAAAAAATTTGAGTCAAAAATTGAATTAGTAGTATCAAGAGAAACGGATGGAAAAAGAAATCTTGGCATTACTGTCTTCCTTTATAATAGATTGACTATTGATGAAGATTTTTAATTAAGATTTTAAAAGTTGTATCAGAAACGCGGGAATGTTAGGAGCAATTATGGCGCCAGTATCTTCTTTTTAGTTGAACTGATTAACGAGGAACTAAGTTGAAAATTTTTAAATGACTGAATCGTGTTAATAATTTTTAGACAACTTTTATTAGTATCTAGAACGTATAAACGAAAAGAGTAATCTTGGTGATGTTGTCTTATCTCGTGATTGAATATTTTTAAGAATACATATTTAAGCATTTCATTAGTAGAATCAGGAGGGAAGGAATGAAAATAATAATAATAGCGTCACTCTCTTCCGTCATAGTTTACTGAATATTGTTGGAATTTTTTGTAAAAAAAAATACTTTAATAAGGCGGGAATGAAATATGTAATTTTAGTCCCAAAATTTTCTTTCATAAATGATTGAGTGTTGTTTTTTGATTTTTTTTTTGGAGTATGCATTAATTCATGCGATTTTTTTCAAAAGTTAAGGCTTTATTGTGAAAAAATGGTTATACACACAATGATCAAATTATTGTACATCGGAAGCTAAAACATTTGCCCATCTTTCTGGCAGTTTGTGGATCCCATCCCAAAAGAACTTCTCCGGCTTGGTGGTGAACAATGAATCGAGCCAGTTTTTGATACCCTGTTTTAAAGTGAAGCGTATTCCGGTGAGGACATTCTGCATTTATCTGAACAAGTAGTAATCAGAAGGGGCTATGTCTGGGCTATAAGGCGGGTGAGGTAAAACTTCCCACCCACTGTTTTCCAAATAGTTTTGAACCGGTCTCGAAGCATTTGGCCGAGCGTTGTCATGATGGAAAATTATTGATTCGTGTCTGGTTGCATATTCTGGTCGTTTTTTCGCAAGCGCTCTCTTCAAACAAATTAATTGTGTTCGGTAGAGGTCCTCTTTAATCGTCTGACCCGATTTCAACAGCTCATAATACAACACACCCTTCTGATCCCATCGCTTGGGGTTATCGTAATGAATCCATTTTTCATCACTAGTGACAATCCGATGCAAAAATTACTTCTTTTTGTGGTGTTGAAGCAACATTTCCGACATGCAAAATCGGCGTTCGATGTCTCTTGGCTTTAATTCATACGGCACCCAATTTCCAAGCTTTTTGATGAATCCCGAAGCTTTTATACGTCTGGAAATGGTTGCTTGATCAACTCCCAATGATTTTGCAAGATCTGTTTGCGTTTGGCACGCATCTTCGTCAAGCAATGCCTCCAATTCTTCATATTCAAACCTTTTTGGCTGTCCGGGTCGTTCATCGTCATCGCCACTTTTAAACCATGCAAACCACTTCTGGTACATTCTTTCAACAAGATCATGGTCACCATAAACCTCTACTAAAAGACAATGACTTTCGGTAGCACTTTTCTTCATGTTAAAGTAATGAAGAAGAACTCTCCGCAAAAACACTTTTTCTGGCACAAAGTTCGACATGTTCAAATGAATAGAAAAAAAATGTTGTTTACGCTTCAATAAAATTACATATACTGAAAAAGATGCGCAATGGCAGTAGCTTTCAATTGAATATAGTCACGGATGAACACGACGCGAAATAATTATAGTAATGCCCTGTCTTAGAAAACCGCATGAATTAATACTCCTGAATTAGAACCGTAAGAATGTAAACAGTAATCTTCGTGAACTTTTAAGGGAATTTATTTTCAAAAATATGATTTAAAGCATTAGAAAAGCAGAAATAAAAGGAGAAATCTCGGTGCTATTGTCTTCCTTCACAAATAGTTGATATTTTTCAAAAATTTTAATTATTGAACAAAAATACGACTATTTACACACACAAATACACAAATGACACATGGCGGAAGGACCACGTGGTCGATAGCCTAACACTACTACTACTACTACTACTACTACGACTATTTAGAGTTATTTTATAGATACACAAAACAATTGTAGCAGTGTACCTCCAAAATAAAGCAGAATTCTAAACATTGATGTTTTTGTGAAATAATTGCGTAATAGAGTTTTGTCAAGTATCAGCCTCATCCGATATTCAAAATTTTGTATGAGTAGTATGAGAAAGGTACAAATGAAAAAAAAAAAACTTTTAGCGTTTCTCATTGATTCTAACATAAATGATTAAATTTTGTTTGCACTAATCTCTTTATTCCTAAATGATTAAATGCAATAAGATCATTTTAGTCAAAAGTATTTTTAGTGAAATCAGAAACATATAAATATTTATTGTTATTTTCACTGGTTATTTATGAAAAATTCAAATTTGTCCCAAGTTGTTAGTTGTTGCTAGTAGAAGATTTTATACAACAATTCAACATCGGCTTTGGCAATTGCTAATCCTGCCGACTGCTCGTGATCTTCAATCTATAAATTTAAAAGAAAAGAAACCAGAAGGCAAAAAAGCAAAAAATATAAAGTATGGCCGATGACCAAAAAACGATACATAAAATACCGTAGAAAAAGAAACTGTACATGAAAGACAGAAACAAAGGACATACAATAATACGTGTGCAAAATTACACTAGAGAGAAAATAAAATACACAAGGAAAGGCAGAATTTGAAAAAAGATGAAATCAACCACTTATTATAAATTAGATATTAAAAAGACAAAAGACTGTTGACAAATAGAAAATGATAAAAAAGTAAAAACAGATGATAACATGTAGTAGATAAAAATAAAAGACAAAACAAAAATAAAGAGCAGAAGATAAGAATAAAAAAAGAAAGAAAAGAGAAGTAGAAAAAAAGACCAAAGCCAAAAGACCTCTTACAAATAACGGATATTAAAAGACAGTTAAGTGCAACAGGCGAAAACAGCGATATATTAAATCTATTAAAATATAAAAAGATTCAAAAGGCAGAAAATATAACACAAAATTAATGGATTTAAAGTAAAATTAGAGAAAACAGTAAGCAATAAAACAATAATGACATAATATTTAATTTTGCGTTTTTTATGAGGAAAATTTTGTTTTAATAACCAGAGGATAAATAATGACTATCCGCTCTTATAATTTTACATAAACTTCCAGAAAGTTCCTCCAAGAAAACTGGACAAAAAAACATATTAAAGGACATATAAAAGATTCCAGATGTGCATAAAGATTGCTGCCTTCCAAACATCATGGAACAAGAAGGGTTAGAGTGGAAGAACACAATTTGTCATTGTGAACTGCGCCCGTGCTTCTACCAAAGTATTGAATAAATAAATAAATAAATAAGGTGAAACTTATAGCCAGTATCTTCCTTTATAATCTATTGAATGCTGTTTCAAATTTTTAAACAATTTTTTAGTATTATCAAAATTGCAGGAAAAAAAGTAATCGTGACGCAGTTGTCTTCCTCCAGAAATGATTGAATCCGGTTGAATACTTTTTTTTACTAGTAGCCACAATTTATGAAAGTAGTTCATATAAAGTTTGTAGCTTTTGGGAGCGAGTAGTATAATATATTATACAACAATTTAAAATTAAATGATTGTAAATACCTTTTTTATTCATTACATACTTTTTATCTTTATTCGTGACTACAGTTTCGACAGATTTTTATCATTTTAAAACTATACTTTTTCCCTCGGGAAACACAACATTATCGCTTCTCTAAAATCTCCAAACAAATTATTTAATGTTATATACAATAATAAAACTCCGTTAAATAAATTAAATAAATCAGGCATTTATAAATTAACTTGTAACACTTGCAAAGGAGTATATATTGGTCAGTCAGGTTGCAATTTTAAAATTAGACTAAAAGAACACATACGCTCATACAATAACAAAAAGGAAAAATCAACTTTTGCTAATAATTTACTAAACAATAATCACAATTTTGATGACACAGACGTACTTGAGATAATTCAAATTCGCTGAAAAGGGCTTAAAACTCAAACAAGAGACTCGAGTAAATCCATTTTTATAATTTATAATTTATAAAATTAAACGTAATCCTGCAATTTTACTGATATATACCCCTCTGTTCAACGCCATCTAAATTGTTTGTAAAATTGTTTTATAAAGTTGTTTGTAAAAAATGTTTGAAGTATAGTTTGAAAATGACAGAAAATCTGTCGAAACTATAGTCACGAATAAAGATAAAAAGTGTGTCATATATAAAAAAAGCTGTTTACAATCATTTATAATAAAGTATTACAAAGTAGAAGCCTGTACAATTACCTATTTAATTTAAAATTAGTTTTGAGAATGGCTATGGTTCATGCTTTAGATATTAAAATTTTAAAAAAAAGATTGAAAACAGAAGGCAGGCTTTTTCCTGTTAAGTTAATTTATAAAATATGACAAATTATTAAAAATCGATACGTAAAACCGAAAAAAGTATAGTACATAAAATACGGGAGGTACATGAATGATTATATACGAAAGGAAAGACACAAGCTAGAAAAAGATGACAAAAAAAGGATCTAAAAGACTTGTGACAAATAGAAGATGAAGGAAATGGAAAATTACATAAATACAACAAATAACATGTAAAAAATAACAGAAGAATACACAGAAAATAATAGGTTGAAGATAAACACGAAAGGCAAAATAGAAAATAGAGAGCTGAAGACAAAATAATAAAAGACAAAAACAGCAGACTAAAGACTAAAACACAGAAGCTAGAAGACTGGTGACAAATAGAAGATAATAAGTAAATTAAACCGAAAAAAAGGAGCGAATAAAAAGAGAACATAAACTAAAAGAGAAGACAAAAGGTAAGAAGTAAAAGGCACAAACATAGAGCATAATATGCAAAATATAAGAACAGAAGACAAAACAGAAAATAAAAGCATAAGACGGAAGATAAAAGACAGAAAATAGTAAATATAGAAGAGGATGCGAAATAAAAGATATAAGCCAGAAGACTGGTGATAAATAGAATATAATAAAAAATATATTATACAAAAAAAATTCAAAAAACAAATCATCAAGTAGCAAATAAAAAAACAAAAATAGAAAATAAATGGCAAAACACAGAATATAAAGATCATAAAATAGTGTACAAAATATTACAAAATACATTAAACAATAGAGGAAAATCGAAAAACCAGAGTCAAAGGAAAAACAGGATTAGAAAACAAATTACAATGAGAAATTAAAAATGATAAAAATAAAAAGACACAAAATACAGAAAAGTGAAAAACATTGATAAATTATATAACATTACTAAGACAATAATTTGTGAACGACGTTTCTTTATGTTTTAATAACTGAATAATTAATAGTGGCCACCCACTCGTAATTCATTTTATGATTAAACACTTCTTTTAATAAACAGGTAATTGTAATTGTGATATATTATTATAAATGATTGTAAATACCTTTTTTTTATATATCAAACACGTTTTATATTTATTCGTGACTTTAGTATCGACAGATTTTCTGTCATTTTCAAACTATAGTTCAAATGTTTTTTTTTACAAACAACGCCAACTAAACTGTTTTTAAAATTGTTTTATAAAGTTGAAGTTTAGTTTGAAAATGGCAGAAAATCTGTCGAAACTATAGTCACGAATAAAGGTAAGAAGTATGTGATATATAGAAATGGTATTTACAATTCTTTTTTAATTCTTTAACAAAACAAACCGTAAACAGCGTATTATTCAAAAGACACACATGAGTTAGTGGTTTAAAAATAAATAAAACGTCAGTCAAGTTGACCTATAATTCCCACATTATGAACAAAAATACCTAAAACCTAAATATGCTTCATTGGTGCCTGGTGCCTTCCTGTTCAACATAGGCATCAGCAGAAAAATTTACTACGTAGTAAAAGATCATCTAGAATGAACTGTGCCCAATTCTTGTGCAGTCTAAATCATGTATGAATATTATTTATATTATGTGTTAAGTTTTTTGCTAGCACGGAATTAAAAACAACTAAAATAAAAAATATAAATTTAGGATATGTGTGAGTATTATAATCCACTTTCCAATCGGTTTAACTATTCCGAAACTTTTACTAAATAAATACCCACAGGAATTTGAACGGAAAAGATTTATTTATTACACAACCCTTATGCTTTGATATTATTCATCTATAATTTGTCATATATTATTATCACTCATTATCAATTGTTTGTTATTTATTATATATTGATTTGGCACAAAATAAGCGACTTTTTCTGTGAGCAATGTGGAACTAGCTAAACCATTGACATTAATTTGACGTGTTTAAGTTTTTCTGTTAAGTTAACTTGCTTTTTCATAATAAACCGGGAAAGCATGTATTATTCGTTATAAATAATTGTATATTTCAAATAATTACATCCAATTTTTGTAATTGCTGCAATTCCTCTTGATCTATATAGTAATATTGCGTAGATTAAACAAAAATAACGTTATTTTTTATAAAAAGAAATAATTCTTGCCACTTTTCGGGAGCACTATGATGCCACGCTCAAAGAACTTGTTTCCTTCCTCAGCAAAAAAGCAAATATGTTTGTTTGAAACACGTTTCTGAATTCAATTGCTAACTATTAAAAGAGTTTTGCAAAAAGTATGGTAAATGATTCATCAAATTCCATTTAAGCTCCAGCAACTTCTGACGGGTCACTAAACTTTTGTGTGGTCTCGCGTTGTCATGGTGGGACACAACAGCATGGCTGCTTTTATTCACAGCTTCATTCAATTTGTCCAATTAGCAACAGAACACAGACGTATTAACGGTTTAGTTATGTGGTATCAGCTCAAAATACACGACACATTTGCAATCTCATCAAATTAACAGCATAACCTTCTTTTGGTGGATATTTGCTTTTGAAATAATTGCAGCTTCTTCATAGGACTTGCACCATGATCGTTGTCACACCAGGTTATCGTAAACTATGCATTTCTCATCGCCTGTGAAAATACGTTTGAGAAATGTATTACTTTCATTGTTTTTCAAGAGTTTATCACAGGTGTTTATGCGCTTTGTTAAATGAATGTATTTGAGTTCATGTGGAAGCCAAATGTTGGGTCTATGATCTCTTAGACTTCATCTGGAAGCTTGTCAGCGTATCTTAGCAGATCGAGCAGTTTAAGTTTTGGACGTCGAACGCCGTTGACCGGCGTGGTGAGTAATGCGGCGATGCTATCGTCAAGCTGCAGGGCTTTGGAGATGATTTGGCCTGTTCTGGATATGATCCGTTATTCGATCGGCTGGAAGTCGTAGAGGCCGTCGCTTAGGTAGCGAATGAATAGCGGGCTGGCGGCTATTCTTCCGCCACTTCTGATAATGCGTCTTTCCAAGCGATTTTTCGGAATTGGTTGTGCAATGCGGTGATGGACTGTGGGGTAAAATATTCTATTACTGGGCGAATAATCGGTTTGTAAGTGTGAATAAGTAATTTGGGCTGTAGCCACTGATGCGGGATATTAAGGCGTTGAGTAAATAGAGACGGTTGTGGGCTATTTGTGTGATTTTTTGAAATGCGAGAGTATCTGTTAGTCGGTGGGTTAGAAGATAACCTAAGTAGGTGGCTTCTGCACCGGGACAAATTTGTTTTCTCCAGACGGTGATGGATGGGAATAGATCGTACTTCTTCCTTGAGTGGTGGAAGCAGATAACCTGGGTTTTGGATATGTTAACTTTGATGCTACCGTGCATTTATAGTTGTGAAGAAAGCTGGCTAGAATTGCTTGAATCTTAGGTAGAAAATACAGTTGCTGCTGCTTGAAGCATAGACCGTTGTATCTTACGGTGTGAAAATCAAGAAAGGCGCAGTAGCATACATGCGTTTCTGAATTCAATTGCTAACTATTAAAAGAGTTTTGCAAAAAGTATGGTAAATGATTCATCAAATTCCATTTAAGCTCCAGCAACTTCTGACGGGTCACTAAACTTTTGTGTGGTCTCGCGTTGTCATGATGGGACACAACAGCATGGCTGCTTTTATTCACAGCTTCATTCAATTTGTTCAATTAGCAACAGAACACAGACGTATTAACGGTTTAGTTATGTGGTATCAGCTCAAAATACACGACACATTTGCAATCTCATCAAATTAACAGCATAACCTTCTTTTGGTGGATATTTGCTTTTGAAATAATTGCAGCTTCTTCATAGGACTTGCACCATGATCGTTGTCACACCAGGTTATCGTAAACTATGCATTTCTCATCGCCTGTGAAAATACGTTTGAGAAATGTATTACTTTCATTGTTTTTCAAGAGTTTATCACAGGCGTTTATGCGCTTTGTTAAATGAATGTATTTGAGTTCATGTGGAAGCCAAATGTTGGGTCTATGATCTGTTAGACTTCATCTGGAAGCTTGTCAGCGTATCTTAGCAGATCGAGCAGTTTAAGTTTTGGACGTCGAACGCCGTTGACCGGCGTGGTGAGTAATGCGGCGATGCTATCGTCAAGCTGCAGGGCTTTGGAGATGATTTGGCCTGTTCTGGATATGATCCGTTATTCGATCGGCTGGAAGTCGTAGAGGCTGTCGCTTAGGTGGCGAATGAAAAGCGGGCTGGCGGCTATTCTTCCGCCACTTCTGATAATGCGTCTTTCCAAGCGATTTTTCGGAATTGGTTGTGCAATGCGGTGATGGACTGTGGGGTAAAATATTCTATTACTGGGCGAATAATCGGTTTGTAAGTGTGAATAAGTAATTTGGGCTGTAGCCACTGATGCGGGATATTAAGGCGTTGAGTAAATAGAGACGGTTGTGGGCTATTTGTGTGATTTTTTGAAATGCGAGAGTATCTGTTAGTCGGTGGGTTAGAAGATAACCTAAGTAGGTGGCTTCTGCACCGGGACAAATTTGTTTTCTCCAGACAGTGATGGATGGGAATAGATCGTACTTCTTCCTTGAGTGGTGGAAGCAGATAACCTGAGTTTTGGATATGTTAACTTTGATTCTTCGGCGGCGAATTTATCGTTCAGCATGACTGACGTGGAGCTGGAGATACCTCACTGACCGTTGGTGCCGTTGTCCAAAGCGCGGTGTCGTCTGCGTTCTGGTGCAGGGCGGTACTTATTTGGGTTATTGAAGTCGCCGTTAGAAAATCTGCAACATAGATATTTATTTACTTATTTATTTATTTATTTCAAACTTTACTCTTTAAAAAAGGTCGGGGACAGGACTAAGCCCTGTAGCAGGTCAACTTTTGGCATGAACATTTTTGAATTTTCACTGCCTCTGGCTACTGTATATTTATAGTTGTCCAGCTAGCATTGCTGGAATCTTAGGTAGAAAATTCAGTTGCTGCTGCTTGAAGCGTAGACCGTTGTGAAAATCAAGAAAGGCGCAGTAGCATACATGCACGCTGTTGATGGACCGTCTGGCTGTCTGTAGCAAGTGGATAACCGGATCTAAGGTAGATTTACAAGACCGTAAGCCGAATTGGTGATGCGAAATGTCGTGGTTGGCGTCGCAATGATCTTTAATTCGACGGAGAATATTTCTCCGATGCAATTAAGGAGGAAGATCTGTCGGTAGGCGTTGGTGCCGTTGAATGGTTTTCCGTGCTTATGAGTCATTACGATTCTTGCTGTTTTTCACTGCCGCGGGAAGAAACCTGCGGAAAAACAAGTGTCGGCAAGTGCTGCAAGAAAAACTATAGCCTGATGTGAAAGATGAATAAGAACAGAGCGTCTAATTTTGTCCGGGCCAGGTGTGAAATTCTTGCTGCTTTTTAGCGTGGCTGTTACTTCGTCAGTGGAGATTGCATCCTCATCGTCGTTGGTGATGTGGGAATGGGAGCTGTGACGTCCGTGCGTGGTGGTGCCGGAAACAGTTTGTTAATTAATTAAAATCTGATTTGTCAAATAGTGGATCATCCGCGGTGTTAAACTCCTTAAGGGAGTCAGCATGAGCTTGCGCTTCTGCTTCCTCATCTTGCAAACATATACCGTTTATCAAGATAGGCACGTATTTGTCTTTCTTTTAACCGGAGAGGATCTTGAATTTGTTCCAGAATTTGGCACAATCTTTGTAGTTGAGGCCCGCTGTCGCCTTTCTCCACGATGCCTTGGTCTGTTCCCGAACGAGCCTTTTGATTCTGGCGTTGAGTCTGTTTGTTTCCATTAGCGCAATAGCCACCTCTTTTGACGAATGAGGATCACGACGTTTGGAGTGAAGACTGCGCGATTAATTAATACGCGGCGGACTGGAATGGCGGTCGTGGCGGATGAGATTATTTCGTCTTCGATGTTCTGGATGGAGTTGAAGACTGGTGAAGTTAGGTTAGGGTGACATGTATGTTGAAAACAGTTCCCAGTTGGCTTGTGATATGGCCGGAATTTGTTTGTATACTTGTGGTGAACCTTACTCCTTGCCTAAAGGACAACAAGTTATTAGTGGCAGGTGGTCGCTTGTGATTAAGGTGCCTAAAGAGGCGTTGTTTGTGAAGTGACTCAGACGGGAGATGTCAATGGTAGAGGCGTTTTGCCCTTTGACTTACGTTGGCGAATCACTGGTGATGCGGTGGAGCAGGGAGGTCATCAGTAAGTCAACAAAAGGGCGGCCGCGTCTATATTATATATTATAAATAGAGAATCAAGAGAGGCGTTGATGTCGCCTAAGATGATAGATCGTAGGCGGCCTGGAAATTGACCTGTAGGATGAATACAGAGTATATGATAATGTCGCCGACGGGAGAGGCGAACTTAGTAGCACAAATGGTGACGTTGTCGGACACGACCTGTGGAATATCGAAAGATTGGATTGGCAAATTTTTCTGCTAAATTAGTGCGATGCAGAGAGTTGTCAAGCCAGTGGATGGTGTATCCTGGGATGTTGATGCGGTGGAAAGCTTTCTGGTATTGTACTGCCAAGATATCGATGTCATCGGAGAGAAGCAGGTGTTTGACCTGCGTTTTTTTATTCCGGTTTAGATGGTCCAGGTATAGTGGATTTTGTTTCCGCTATATGACATCTTGAATTCAGATTTGTTTGTCTTCCGGATGAGGAAAGAGAAGACAGCAGCTATTTCCGCACGGCGAACTGGGAATTGGACTTAAGATAATTGGTTAAAAATACAAGTGTAAACATCAATTCAATTTAATTCAACCCAATAGTAATATCGTAATAGATGTACTCTTGATGATAAATGCTTTTCCTCTCTTTTGTGCGCGTTTATTCTTATACTTTTGAACATGGTTAGAGAATTTTAAATTAAAACGTTAAATTAATAATAACTACAAAATTGTTAAAACTATAGTTACTTCTTAATTTATAAAATATCGTGGTGCAACAAAGTTACCTGGTTGTAATTTAAATGATTTAGGATATTTCGCGTTTCCATCACCAAATATGCCCATGGGAGGTTTGAAGGGTTTGTTTCTATTAATAGAAGTATTTTGTTTTTTAACTCATGCTAAGATGCATAAAGAAATAAAACCAAATGACTTGCCTATTTTATGTCATGTTTTTCACTAATTTTTTTAAGCTACTCTGAATTACTAAAAATTAAGTTTGGGCTATATAATTTGATTCGTTACAAAATTTTTGCCATAAAAAATTTCTAAATCTATATTTTCTCTGTTATAGATTTTACTAATTTGTAAAGAGAAATATCGATTTTATTAATTCAGTAGCATTAATTTAAATATAATAATACATATATTAAATATTATATTTTAACTAACATATAAGAGAATGAGATTAAAATGAAATTAATTGGCTTCAGTAGTCGTACTAATAAATATTTCAAGAATACTGTCTAAAGAAACATGTTTGCATATATGATTATAATTATTTGTTGCATAAATTATATAGGATGAATTTAAATTTTGTGTATTTATATATAACGTCCAAAAATGATCACATATTAAATATAGATTTTATATAGAAATTTCATAACAGTAGAAGAATGTAATATTGGCACATTTCCTATTATATGCGTACGGGATTTTAATAAGGAATTTTTTCTCGTAGCGTCGAACCCCGCTACATATTGATGGAAACTAATGAATGGCAAGAATGCTGTTATGGGCTCACATGATTAAATAGTTTATACACAAATCATGAATAAGTAATACGCATTTTCTTATGGCCTTTAACCTAATATTATTTTGACCTATGTAGCATAATATAAATTCTTACAAAAAAATACTACAATTGCTTCTATAACTAATCTTATTCTAATTGCAAAATATAATAATAACATAAGTTTCAAACAGAAATAATTACAAGAAATATGTATAGAGTTCATATTTATACATACATAAATATTTAAAATGGTGTTAGTTCGCCTGGGCTTGCCTTTTATTAATAGATTGAAAATGTAGAAATTAGAACAGAAATATTTCTTTGATAGCTGGCGGAACTCTCTTATTATATTTGATTTATTATTATTATAGACAAAAATGTACGAATTAATTTTCGGAAATAAACGACTAAAATTAAAATTATTAGAAACCTAAGGATTTTAATATTGTGTAGTTTAGAAATTTAATAAACTAAGCTGTAACAACATATATTTATATTGAAATTTGTTATTGCCTTTCGTGAAGATTTAATTAATAAACTTGAAATAAAAACAATAACATTTTTTTTGTTTTTTCTCAAATAAATAAGGGTTCATCAGCCTATTCTAACTTACATGACGCCCACGTCAATATTTCAAAAAAATCAAAAGTAGTATTACATACATCACGGCATTAACGGAGAAGTCAATATGTTGTGAAATTGAATAGAACCCATGCCCGGAAAACGCATTCCACCGAAATACGTTTTGTACTCCAGTCAATTGTAAACTTTTAGCCTCAACCGAAAATGTTAGAAACAATTTTAAATAACACGTCGGTGTATGTACATGTTTCACGGAGTTCGACCTCAAACTTTATTAATTATTCAATTACACGTCGAATTCGTTCGTCGTTCTGTGTGTGCTTGTTCGGAGCAATAGCGGAATTACATGGAATTGGAAATATCCTAAATTTCTCGCATAATATATTAACTTTATTTTCGGGTATTCTGAAGGTATTTAACGTAGCTGATGAATTCATTAATAAGGATACGGCATTTACCGCAATATTATATTATTAATTAAAGTTTTGGAATATTTGTTAATTACAAATATTAAAGGAGATTAAATTAACAGCTAAATGTAATAATAAATCTGCTAGTAATCTAAATATATCGAATAACTCTGCTCTAATGAATTAATATGTTAGATTTTTTATATTGCGATTTTATATGGAGAAATGTAGATTTTTTGATAATTTAGTATTTAAACAAATTTGTAGCCTGTAGTGTTACCTCTTATTATAGACTGAAAATTTTATGTTTTTATAATTGATAAGGAAAATTATAAAGAATTAATAATACTGTTTTTCTCATATTTTTAAACAGAATTAGATCTAACTAAAATATTTAGTGGGGATCATATATCATTATTCTCTGCCAACAATTATTTTAAATATCGCTGCTTGTAAATTAGTCCTCGGCCCTTGCATTACCATTTAATTTGTACTCGCTCCTCGGACGTTGTTTACAGTTACATGTAGCATTTCCAAAGGAAGTATTATTGCCGTTTATGCAACGCTTCGGCGTAATATGTAACATCTGGGAACAATTGCCGTATGAATAGTGAATGAAATAAATGAAAATTACACATTAATTACAAAATTACTGGCTCACGAGTTTGTAATATAAACACCCTATTTAATTGGTTAATATTTCTTTTAATAAATACTTTTAAAACTCTTTTAATAAAAACATAAGCAAACCAATTAATTACAAGAAAGTGAAAGGAGACAAAACCAATGAATGAGGGTAAGGATAACGGTGATTTTGATGATGATAACGATGACAATTAGAAAAGAAGACGAGAAAAATCAACAAAGAAACGTCAATCGTTAAAATGTGCTTGAGTTAAGGATGTATCAATGAATTAATGTAGACGTCTAAATATCACACAAATTTTAAATTTAAATTTAAATTATTTTAAACATAAATCTAAAAATTAGGTTAAGTTTTTCATTGGCATTATAAACTAAATTGACGGGTTAAAGTTTGCATAGCCACAAGTAAAATAAAATAATAAATTTACTACCGTATATAGATAGGTAATTTTATTTTTGACAATCTTGCAATTAAAATGAAAAGCAGGCAACTAAAAATAAAAACATTATGGAATAAAAGAAGTGTTATCCTTCATCAAACATTATTATGTACCGATTCTTAAAGTTTTAAAATTAAGTTAAATTAGAATATTACTACTATTATTGTTTTCACCAATTAAACTATACGATAAAACAAACATTAAAATAACTGTAGGTTTTAGATTAAATTAAAATACACTTTAAAATGGCCTTGAGCCGAAACTAGTTGAATAAATTATTAATTTGTGAAACAAGCCAAGTGAATTTTAATTTAATCTAAAACCTACATTAATACAATGTTTCACCAAGTGATTAATGAGAAACAAGTATATGATATATTAAAATAACTTATTTTTAATTACTTTATTGTCAATTTTCCACCATAGTATGGAAACAAAATACTAGAAGTGTACCCCAGATGGAATCTCAAAAATAAACAATACAAAATCTTTGAAATAAACAATCTATAACTATTAATAAATCCTGATACGTAAATTCATTTATTCTGGGTGTCTGACAAATGTAAGTTGGCAATCATAAAGTATTCTAGGGTCCCGTGCATAATCTACTTTGGATAATTATATAACAGCATTTATTAAAAATTAAAAACTAATTGTTGCTATTGCAACATTTCCATAAAGTATATAGATCGCCCTAAATCTTTAATCTAAAGAGAAATATTTTAAATTATTAGCAAATGATAATATGTTACATTGAATAGATGTAAACAACAAAAATTCAAAAAAATGAAAAATAAAAATACTACAGAACGATTAACACAATTAGATAATATAATACCTGATCATAAAGTAGCAATAAATAAAATAGTTTCAGAGAAAGACCAGCCAAGGTCATGGTTATGACGCTTGGATATTAATACACTGATAAATAAGGCGTAAAAAACAACTGTAACAACAAACATAATTAATTTTTATGGATAAATTCAGCTTGCAGATGAAAATATAAAATGACATTAAAAAACTACTACTAACATATAATATTGCCGTTTGTTAATAGAACAAAAACCGAGCATTTTTACGCTTAGTAAATTGATAATACAAAACATACAATTTATGTTATGTTATATTCTCTAGGTAAATGACGTTTAAGCAATTATAAAACGTTACAACAGTTTTCAGTTTTCAATATACCTCAGTTTTCACCATAATATTATTGTTGCAACAGACGAACTTTAAGCTTAAGAATTGATTAGAAACGAGCATTACAATCATATGTTGTTATCTGTTTAAGAATATATTCTTGGCCAATCAGATGTAAATGAAAAGTAATTACGAACCATGTTATCCAAAATGTCAATAGACATAATTAAAATGTCATGTGTCATCTAAGATAACTTGTAAATGTATACATGATTTGATATTATCACCGGAGGATGCTCATCATCTATCAGTAACAGTAGACATTCAAATGTTATCAGTAAATACTTGTTCTTTGAATCCTAATAATTGCCATACAGCTTATAACTTTAGAAAAGCAGACTTTAGAAAACTGTATTCCGCTTTTTTGCATTGTGATTGGTCACCTGTTTTAGCCAGCATAGACACATTCTACCCGTACCTAATAACTTGTTTTCTTTATATATACCGATACGCCAACAATCATCATCTCGTAAATATCCCGTTTGGTTCATCCAACCTGTTATTAAATTAATTAAGACTAAGGAGCATTTCAGAAAACTCCATAGGAAGACTAAATGTAATTTTTATAAAATGCGAGTAACGAATCTGCGTGCAGAAATAAAGCGAAGGTTGCAACGTGATCACAAATCATTCATTGCTAATTTCGAACAATCAATTGCCAAAGACCCACGAAAGTTTTGGTCTTACATTAGTAATAAACAAGGTCAAACAAGAATGCGCGGCACTATGTTACAGGACGAAAAAGTTCTTGATTCATCGGAAGAAATAGTAGATAGTTTTGCATCATACTTCAAATCTGTTTATTCTAACCCCTCGAATAAACAATTTACGGAAAGTATTCATAGTAATTTAAACTTTAAATTCCACAAAATTGAGGAGCATGATATATTTGAGTCAGCTAAAAATTTGAAGAATAACTTTACCGCAGGCCCTGATGGTATTCCATCTTTTATTGTTAAAGATTGCATTCAATGTTTTATGCCTGTTCTCCTTCATATTTTTAACCTTGCTTGATCTTGTAATGTTTTTGCTTATTTGTGGAAAGTTGCAAGAATCACGACTGTTTTAAAGTCAGGTAATCCAGGCAATATAGTTAATTATAGGCCCATATCAATCATTAATAACTTTGCCAAATTATTAGAAGGGATAATATGTTCACAGATATACAGGCATGTGAATAACCTTATTTCAACTAAACAACATGGCTTTGTTAAAAATAGATCTACAACGACTAATCTTTTGAACTTCACTCATACAAATTCTGAAGTTCTTGATAATAGAGGTCAAGTTGATGTTATTTACACTGATTTGCATAAAGCATTTGATTCTATTGACCATAACTTACTCATCTCCAAGCTACCAACTTACGGATTTGCGAGGAATCCCTCAGAACTCATAAAATCATATTTACAAAATAGGAAACAATTTATAGAATACAAAGGATACCAATCATACAGCTTCAAGCCAACCAGTGAGGTATCTCAGGGGTCCAATCTAGGTGCGCTCCTATTTATTATGTTTATTAATGAGATTGTGTCTGAAATTGCATCTAATGTTTTGTTGTATGCAGATGATGTGAAAATATTTTGTAGCATTACGAACCTAAACGACTGCACACATTTACAAAGGGATCTTGTTCGATTTGATGATTGGTGTCGTGATAACATGTTAATATTAAATGTAAAAAAATGTAAATGTGTATCATTTACTCGGAAAAAATCTCCAATAATATATAATTACAACCTAAATAGTATTCCAGTAGAGCGGTGCGTAAGTATCAAAGACCTTGAAGTTACTTTCGATTGCGAGTTTACATTTGCAAATCACATCAAGAATATATGTTCTGAGACGTACAAGATGTTAGGTTTTATTAAACGCATTAGTCGTGATTTTGATAATCCTGTTGTGCTTAAACTGTTGTATTACGCATTTGTACGTTCCAATATGGAATATTGTAGTCAAATTTGATTACCTTATCACCAAATTCATGTTACCTCAATAGAAAGGGTACAAAAGAATTTCTTACGATATTTATACTACAAAACGATGTACGTTTATCCTGATTTATACTGACTTTTTTTGAATTTTCTAATTTATCTACACGCAGAAATATTTCCAAATTAGACTATCTGTTTAAACTGGTGAATTGCAAAATTGATTGTCCGAAACTTCTGGCATGCGTCAACTTGTATGTGCCTAGAAATAACTATAAACATGATCCCTTATTTAGGTACATTTGCAAGACCAATGCACACCATAATTCACCACTCGTGTTTTAGATCTGTTGGGAAATAAATGATTATTATTATTATTATTATTGTTATTAAAAAGAGGACAAACTCTAAGATTATTGCATATAGAAATCAATCTCTGTATAATAAAGGAAATTATTCAAAAAAAATTGTTCAAGTTAAAATCAACATTTATTAGTTTTACGTTTAATATATTAAGTAGGTCTTTAAATAAAGTATATGATTGACTCCGTATTATTATGAAACTACAATATAATGAAGTTATATATATATATATATATATATATATATATATATATATATATATATATATATATATATATATATATATATAATGGATTGAAGGCGGATATGTTGAAGGCAATAGGAAGGGGGGGGGGGGTAAAAAAGGTTCAGGGAGATTTTGAACCGGTTATGGAGAGTGGGGGAATTATGCCATATTTACAAGGGAGAGGATAGGGGGAAAGGGGAAAGTTGAAAAGTTGAAAACTATAAGAGGTGACGGTGTATAAGTTAGGTATAAGTTCAAGATGATAAAGAAAGGGCTGAAGGAGGTGATGGAGGAGAGACTTGGTTGAGGGAAAAGAATGAGGGATCAGATTTATTCTGGTCATGATTGTGTGATGGAAGAAAGAGTGAGCGTGTATGCAATTTTTCTGGATTTAAAAGTGGTGTATCAAGGGAAAGATTGTGAGAGGAGGAGGGGTAAGGAAGGAAATGGTAGAGTTCATAAGAAGGGTCTGCGAGGATATGGAACCTGGCGAAAATAGGTGGATATTCACGATATGGAAGAAGAGCTAGTTGAGACAGGGCTGCTAAGATATGTTGTGTTAAATCATCATATTTTGGCCCTAAATATCTGCGGTCCAGACATTTACCCACATAAACGGGACACCCTGTTTTTAGGATAATTAGAAGAGGTATTGATAATAGGGCAAGCGTCGTGTGAGGTGATTGGGAGAAGTTAGGTTTGGATGGTGACGTATGCAAATGACATAGCCTGACGTGGGAGTGAAAGGAAAGAATTAAAGAAATGTTAGCTAGAGTTGAAAAATTCATGGATAGGAAAGATTTGGCGGTAAATGTTATAAAAATTAAGTAGATCAGATTTGGGAATAAAGGGCAAGAAGAATAAAAAAGATGTTCAAGTATTTGGGTTTCATGTTAAGATTTCGGGAGATTATGAGGAGCGTATCATATGGGTGCAGAGGAAGGCAAGGAAAGCGTGAAGGATGGAGAAAAATAGGGAAGTGACGTGTGAGATAGGGTATGCGTGTGGGAAACTATTCTTGATGTATGGGGTGGAGGCATGGGGAATCAGCAAGTACAAAATATTGCAGAGAGAACAGTGCTGATTCCTGAAGTAGATGTTAAGGCGGGTAGAGAAATCGATGCCCGGTTATATATTGCTTCAGAAATCGAATAGGAATGAGGCGAGTGGCCGCGTATGAAATTATGTGGATGGATGCGTAGATGAAAAAGAGGGTAGATAGAGTGTGGAAAGGAGAAGAATGTATAATGTATATATAATGGGTCGGTTTGACAGAGGTGATCGTGAAAGACTGAAATAAGGGGTAAATATGGAAGGATAAGTGCATGAGTACTATAGTACTAGTATAGTACTATAAGAAGTGGTGGGTATATGGCAGAATGCCAAAATACCTAGAGGAAAACCATTTCGAAAGAGGGGAGAGGGAGAGATAAATAAATGGATGGGCTAGACATACGAAGAATGTATAAGATAAGACGGTGCCAGGCTAAAGGTGCTGACGAGGCTGGTATATAAAAGAGGGGGGATAAGATATAGTAGAATTAGAGAGTTATAGATTTTTACTTTCCCTATATACGAAGTATATATAGGGGAAGTATTGTGATCGTGATTTTTTTTTTGAAAAATTTTTTTTGCGGAAATATCCGTTTTGAGGTCCCCTTAGTCCATTAAACTAATTTCTGGAAAAAAAAATTTGTGTTTGTGTGTGTGTCTGTCTGTCTGTCTGTCTGTCCGTGGGTGCTGTATCTCAAAAACGACTGATCCGATTGAGATGAAACTTTAAACGTAAGGTTTTATCGTTAAAAACTGGAACTGAAAAGCTTTTGGTAAACATTCATAAACCGGAAGTGAGTGTTTACTCGAGGCGTTTTTTGTTTTTTTCCGATATTTTTTTTAATATGAAAAATATTACAAAACTTTTCAAACAAAAGTTGAAGAGAATGAGAAACTGAACAAATTTTGTTAAAATATATTTTTTATAAAATTCTTAAATAAAAATTGAAATTTTTGACATTTTTTGCCAATTGCTAATAAACTATTAAAGCAACATGAAAGTTATATAATTAAATATAATTAAATAATTGTAGAGAATTCAAAATTGAATAAATTATTAAGAATAACCTTTTTGCATAAACTGCATAGTTTTCGAGTAAAATATAGGGAAAGTACTATGATGGCCACATCACCATTTTTTTATTAGTTTTATAGAGAGTAAGACAAATAAAGGTTTGGTATATATTGTACTCTAAATTAAATTGAAATTTGTAATCAGTATCAATGTATCAGTAAAATAAACTGTTTTCTTTCTACTAGAGCAATCAATGACCTAAAATTGTTTATTAAATTCTTTAATAATAATAATCATATTTAAATGAATATATCTTTCATATACAATAGAAGACAAGCCCTTGTATTCTTCCATGATGAAATGCTTAAAATAATAAAATATTTATAACTATCTTGTTTGAAATTATTTCAAGAAGAAAAAAATTATGACATCTGTTATTACTTCCTTTCACACTAATTGTATATATAATAAATAAGACTCTGGAAAAGGCATTTTTCCAAATTCTCTAAATTTGCATTATAAAGCTAATTTGAAGGAAAATTGAAATGAAAAAACAAATTAGAAGTCTTCCTAACACGTTCTTTATAATTTTGAAACAAGTAATTACCATATGATTTTCGTGTTCTTTTAAAAATATAAATTATTCTATACATATTAACAACGTTTTTAAGGAAAAAAATAATAGACATAACAATATGCTACTTTCTAAATAAGATAATATTTCGTTTCGTTAACCTTCTAATTATAAGGTTGTCGAAAAATTCGTGACGCATTATTGCAATAGATGGTGCTAGCACATTTAGCAGTACTACTATATTAAATCGCATCTATTTTTTGGTTATGTCTTTTGGCTCCTGAATTAATTTTTTTTTTTTAGTTTTGTATATTTTACAAAAAGTCAAAGATGGAAGACAAAACTGTGAACTATTGCCATATTTTACTTTATTACTTCCGTAAAGGGAAGAACGCGAAACAAGCTTGTGAAAGGTTGCGAATTTTTTACGGGGAAGATGCTCTACAAGAGCGTCAATGCCAGCGGTGGTTCTCTAAATTCCGTGCTGGTGATGTTAATGTCAATGATGCCCTTTGGTCAGGGAGGCTAACCGAGGTTGATGATGACCAAATAAAGGCACTGATCGAATCAAACTCAGTTTACACGACTCAGACGATTGCAGAAACATTGAACATCCATCATTCGAGCGTTACAGAAACTGGGACACACAAGTGGATTGTTTAAACAATGTGGTGCATAAACGGTCTTGGTCCGGACATGGTGAATCATCAAAAACGATAGACTGCGTAGGCAGACTTGCATCAGAGGAAACTTATGCTCTCAGTGTGGTGGGATTTTAAAGGTGTCGTATATTTCGAGCTCCTACCATGGAACCAAACAATCAATTCGGATGTGTACTGTCGGCAATTGGATAGTTTAAAGGAATCAATCATCCAGAAATTGTTAATTATAAAGGAGTTGTGTTCCATCGCGACAACGCAAAACCACATACGAATATGATTACTCGTCAAAAATTGATGGACCTTGAAAGGGATGTTTTGCCACATCCAGCATATTCGCCTGACCTTGCGCCTACAGATTTCCACCTGTTTCGCTCTCTTCAAAACACTTTACGTAGTTTAACATTTATTTCCGATGATGAGGTAAATCAACACTTAATTCAGTTTTCGAGGATAAAGACAGATCCTTCTATGAACGAGGAATTATGAAACTCCCTGAAGGATGGTAAAAGGATATCGAACAAAACGGGCAATATAGCATTGGATAATCTTTGTACTTTAAATAAATAAATTACATTTGAATAACATAGAAAACATACGACATGGCTTTTCCGACAACCCGATAGTATGTTTTTTATAAATTGGAGAGAGACAGAAGACAGAAGTCACGGCATAGGTTACAAATTTATGTTGCGGGAACTGGAAACTCCATCATGACATATTCTATAGTTTCTAATGATATTTCATTTGAAAAGCATAATACAAGGGTAAATTAAATATAAACTTGTATTTGGTAAAAAAATGTATGTATATATGTATTATTCTAAAAAAAATTAGTATGTTTGATCTTTCTACTTAGTCTCCGCTTTTATGTAAACATTTTTTGATACTATAGTTGATGCTTGAAGCCATTACTTTGTGATACATTTTGAAAATTAGGACGATAAATAAAATTCACTTTGTTGTTATCACACACGGTTTTTATTATTAGTGACGGGTCAAACCATTATATCATTTTCAAACTACAATTGTAGTTTGAAAATGACCATGTAATGGTTGAAAACAAAGTCAATTTTATTTATTGTCCTAATTTTTTGTTGCTATTATCAAAAACTGTAATCGGTCGTCTCTTTAGAAAATTGGTCAAAAACGATTCCACATCTTTGTTACTATGAAAACGGCATCCTTCCAATTCGTTTTTGAGTGGGTCAAAGCAACTGCGTGCGGCCGAACGTTAACATAAAGGATAATAAAGGCTTCATTAAGGAGCTTGTAGTAATGTACGGCCTTGCCTGTACGTCGTTAATGAAGGAAATCAACAAATCAACAAGTATGCCTTTTCTATTCCAAAATTAATGTCAAGAACTTTTCGCGCAGTTTTAGCTTTTCGAGGTTGAGCTTCTCCAGGTTGTCTCCACCCCATGCTTGCTTGATTAGATTCTGGGGTATAATTTTGCACAATGATCACCCTCTACTTGGTATCACGCCAAAAGCCTTCCACAGAAGACAGTAAGACGGTTCGCTTTGTGATCTTCCATCAGTAAGCGAGTAAACTACCTTGTCGACAATTTTCGGAAACTGATTGAGCACACCCGTACGATATTCCTATTTCTGCAGCAGTTTCTTATAATTCAAGTCGCTGGACAGTTTCAATCAGCTCAGGGATAGCATCAATGTTCGCCTCAGTAATGCTTGTTTGCGGTCGGCGAACATGACTCAAGTTTTCTACCGCTGTGCAACCATTTAAACATTTTTTATACCATTCATAGACTTGGGTTTAATTACGGAAGGTTTTACGCTTTCCCATGCCAAAAATTTAATGATGTTGCGTTGCTCAATAGACGTATGTACACGGTGCTACTACCAGCAATAAGCATTAGTGAACCAAATCGGTGTCCTCCTCTCGTCTTGGCAATCACCTCCAACACATTGAGTGGTACCACGCACAACACTTTACTTAGCGACCGA
This sequence comes from Ontholestes murinus, assembly GCA_963969525.1. NCBI lineage: Eukaryota > Metazoa > Arthropoda > Insecta > Coleoptera > Staphylinidae > Ontholestes > Ontholestes murinus. The sequence continues at coordinate 55,031,790 of OZ018390.1, read as the reverse complement.
TAAATAAAAAAATCCGGTTTATCTTTGATCCACCCTCGTATATTTCTAGATATTTTTGCTCTAATCTTGACACATTTATATATAATTTACCAAACAAATAGAAAGTTGTAAATGGTTCTTAATAATTCAAAGTAATAATAATAAATTAAATATCTCTGAGAATTTCTGTAATAATTCATATTTATTTAGCACATAACCCATAAAATTAAAATATTATTATTTCACTCTATATTCTTAAATTCGTAAGAAAATTACCGAACTTTCTAACAATACTCAATATACTGTGGTACTTTTTAGTTAAAAGTATACGAGTAAGTAAGGTGGCTTTATTTACATATAACTAATATTTTCATTTCATCCTTTTTCAAAAATATTGCGACTGTAATTAATTGATGCAAATTATTTTTTAAGTAATTCCTTTTCATAAGTTTCATTAAGTTGTCTACTAAAGAAACAATCAAAATTGAAGTGTATTTCATTAAATAAACAATTAGTTATATTATAACGCAATTTTTAAATCTTTCTGGACATGATATCATGTTAATGTATATGATAATAAAAATGATTTTATTATTATTCAATTATTTTTAATAATCTTAAATCGATATAAATTTGATATAATATCAATGAAAGATATATGGTATTTGCTATTAGTTGTAAGCTCTGCTCATAATTGTATCTTTTAGTCCTGTATTCGAATTGATTTGTGAAATAAAACATATTTATTTAATAACTCAACAGGCAATTAAAAGGAAAACAATGCATAAAATACATAAAACATAAAGTATAGCGTATAAAAATACATAAGTAAGGATTATACTCTGAAATTACCTTGATACTTCCTTATTGGCGCTTATATTATCAATTTTGCTACTTATAGACACTGAAGAGATGTATTGTTGTAACTTCTTGACCTGAAATTTTCTAATAACCTTTTATAAATCCTATGAATACGCATTACGAATAAATCTAAAATTTGTTATTATTATTTTTATATTTATTTAAGATAATTGAATGTAAATTATATAAATCAAAACATATTAAACAACAAACAAGCAAAGCTTTATCAATTATAAATAAATATTACAAAACAACAAATTCGACTAATTAATCTCGACTTCATCCGTCTCTATTCCCACCATCCATCTAGCGGAGTTGCGAGCTATATTTTGTGTGATTTCGCCGCTTGAAGTTAACTAAGATTAATTATTGGGTTATTTGTGCTTCGTTAAATACGCGTCTGGAAATTATTAATCGCAATGATTAATAGGCGATATAAATAATCGCCCGGAGAACAGGTGTGTTCGTTATTCACGGGCTTCACTATATACATGCACACTTCCCATTTTAATGGAAATTTCGATCTGTAATAATAAAAACATATTTACAACAGGCTGTAATTCACAGTCGACGAAGACACTCGCACTCGTTAAAATGCTAGCTTTATATGTGATATAATAAAACCAAGCCGAAGATTGGATCATTTATAGAATGTTTGATATTTTATATACACCTTTGAAATATATCTGTGTTTATAAATATAATTATTGCGATAGAATTATAATTAGTTGAAACTGTTAGAGACTTATTGTATAGATATATTAAAATATATTTGCAGTAGCAACTAAATTAAATTTAATAGAGGTAAATCACTTAGCTTGTTGTAGAAAACTTAAACTAAAGTAACAGAAATTAATACATTCATTTGATAGCTGTGCTATTTGTCACACGCAAATTACTTTTGTATAATTCAATTCAATCTGTCGATGTATTAGCCATAGAAGTAGTATTTTCAATAAGTGATTTGTTTTGTAGCCTTAATAAGACTAATTATTGTAGATTTACGAAATGTTTTCGTATTTTTAAATTGTTAATTTTAGAGCTTCCGATTTTCATTATCATCATTACGTTGTTAGTGCACGAAAAAATATACTCCCCCGTTTTGTTTATACACACAACCGTATACACATGGCGTAGTTTCACGTGTTATTATTGGGAATATGCATCCTCAAATAGCCGAGATACACAGAAGTTGGAGGCAATTTGAATCTACAAGCACGGAGTGCATTATTTGGTGCTTGTTCAGCTATTTTGCTCCGAGCAAAACATCGGCTCTTGGCAGCGAAACTGACAATATTAACTGCCCCAGCAACACCTTGAGGCCTTTATTTATTACTCGAATATGGTAAAACAACAGGTGGCCAAGGTTTAATAAACGTGGTCCGATATTGTACTTAAAATTGACACATTAAATTAAAACTACTATAATAAGATAAATTGTTTTTACACATATTAGAAACGTAAACAATATATCTGTTATTAATAATAAATAAAATTGAAATTAAATTAACTAAAAACAAAGAATTACGAAATATAAATTGCCTCTTGCATATATAAGTCAAATTTTAAATGTCGATAATTAATAATATAGAAGATGCTTCTTATAATTAACAGTGCATAAAAAGTGCGCGCATCTCTAGTGTACATTCTTTATTTGAATAAATAAATATTAATTACATCACACTTAATTACTACAGGGTAATCTATTTATCCAATATTCTAATTAAAAAATATTCAGTTTAAACTAATCTTTTGATGTTCACTTTATCCTTCTACATTGCAAATAATTAAATTTGGTATGTACAGGGGGGTAGTAAAAAATTACTATTTATTTCAGAGTCTGGGTCGCTTGGAAATCGGCTACTAACCTGATGTGTGCTAACATGTTCAGTTGAATTTCAGCTGACTGTGTTCAAAGTTACGTCTCGCTGGTATTCACTGTGCTGTTTATGTGAGTGTTTATAATGTTCAAGAATGTAAAGAACGCCGCAGTTGTTAAGTTAGTGCTGTGATTAGATTTCTCATCTCAAGAAATATACTAGTTTTTTTTATATTCCCAAACGGGTACTACATTCCGGATGGCTCTCGTAGTTTAAACATTTTTTATAACAACATATTTATTTGATATATTCAACTCCTTATTCGTCATTTTTTCTGATAATACCATATTTATAAAGAGATTATTACCTATAAAGTGTTTACAAATTTTTAAAAATCGTTATCAAAGTATAAACCTTATTCGATTTTCTAATTAGAATCGCGGGAAAGTGTTCCTTTCCCTCAGCATCCTAAGGATGTATTAACAAACACTAAATGGTACAGCTACAGGACAATAAGCCGATAAATACTGAACGAGTTAAAAATAGAGTTGTAGAAGAATGATTTGATCTTCGATTTTCATAGAATCGGAGAATATATTAAAACACTTCAAAAAATGCCTATATTACAGCTTGTTAATTACATTAACTAAGCCGATTATTTTTACTTTAAACCAACTAATTAAATTTATTCGATACGTAATGAAATTGTTAAAAAAGAATCAAACAAAATATTATTTCCAATTGAACTAAATTATATCATGTGAGTTGGCTAAATGTCTTTGTTCTTTAATTTATGTTTTGTAAATGGTGATTTTACCATTTCATTTAAATATTCTAAGGTTATTCTAACACTAGGATAAAAAATATTGTTACTATTTGACAAATTATTCACCCTAATATCTAATATTTGAACAAACATGCATTATGTTTCTAGGAAAAATAAAAATACAAAGGTGACCGTTGATAAACTATTGGCACTTCTTCTTAATATGAATAATGACATTTAGGGGTAACATGGGACAGAACCGATTGATTAAGAACTTTGGCGTATTCCTACCAAACCCTTATTTTTTTCGACGTTTTTATGGGACATAACCGATTGCTCATTTGGAAACGACGTTTTGATAAATTAAGTCTGATAAATGGCATTTTTAATGTTCGAATCGAGTGAAATATTTATTTTAAGTAGGAAAATTAGAAAAAATATGAATTCGTGCTTAAAACTAACAAATGAATATGGGATTGAAGAAATTAATCTGCTGATTATAATCACTATCCGACGACGAAGGCACTTTTTTCAGATGTTCACGTTTACCACCACGTGTGGATGTTAAGATACTCGTGGTAGTTGCGATTCATCCGCAGCAGATTCGCGTCCACGACCCCGACTGCGATCACGTCCAACGACAAGTGTTTTGTCTGCAGCTGCCACATTTTTGACAAATTCTTTGGTGCGAACTTCCACTACCAATTTTGGAGTGGTCAATATTTGCGTTTAATTACGTCTGCGCCCTACTCTGCTTTCGTGGCCATGCTTTCGGAAGTGACAGAACTTCTTGGATAGTTACATCAAATTGCAATTAATTTGATACTATAGACTACTGATACTATAGGCAGTGGATGGTGATCAGTGAAATCACTGTCCACATAAATGTTCGAATTTAACGGGTAGACGCGAATGCAGCGAAAGCCTTCTTCAATATTCGAATAAGAAAATGGCTGTTTCACAATTTCCGCAAAATTTTGGATGGTTATGTTCGTAGCATAGTGGCTCATTCAAACATTGCATGACACGGTAATGGCCTTCTTAAGTGGTCCAAAAACAGTGCAGTCCGATAGCTGCATTTTGTTTTTTTTTTGTCATCCACCCAGAACCATTCGCAGTTGCTCGAGAACCTTCGATGCACTACGCAAAAAATCAGAGTAAGCAACAGGCAGCAAATGGGCGGTGTATTCATTTATATTTTACTAACATTCAATTTATAAGAAACAAACAAAATGAATTTGAAGGTTTTTTGCTTGCTACTAATAAAAAATTTGATGTAATTTGCCTCAGCAAACACTGGTTAAATGATAATGAAGTGCCAACACTCTCAATTAATAATTATAATGTAACAACCCATTTTGCGCGCTCGAAACACATTCATGGTGATGTCTTGTACATAAAAACGGCCTTCAATGCAAGATGTTGAGTAATATAAACCATCTATCGGAAGAGATAAATTGTGAACTAGCCGTAGCATTTCTTCCATTAAATAACATCATAATAGTTACTTTATAGAGGTCACCGTCAGGAGACTTTCCAAAAACTTTTATTATAATTCATGAATTATTCGATAAAATTGATTGCTCCGTTTTAACAGGTGGTGATTTTAATGTAAAATTTAATAGCACTGTAAAATGTAAAATTTAATAGCACTGACAATTAATTTATTTACATCATTTGGTTTTACGGCTTATGTAAATTTTGGTACAAGACAAAACAATTGCTTGGATAATATTTTTACCAAGATAGACCCCAGCAACTTAATTATCAGTCCATTAGATTCTGGACTTTCTGATCATTCAGGAATCTATACCCAATTAAAAATAAATACGCTCTCAGGGATTAAATACTAGAGGTTAACCCGATCAATTACCAGAACTGGATGCTATAAATTATATAATTTATTAATAAATATGGATTGGCTTTTTGTTAATAGTAAATTGATCACTTATGCTATAGATTAAAATCATGCCTAGACGAATACTTTCCTGAAAGGGTTTCAACATTCGACTCTCACAAAAGCCAAGTTTTATGGTTCGTGAGATGCGAAATTTTATGAAAGAAGAAAGTAGAAATAATAGTAACTTAATGTCTTTAATTATATTAATTAAAAATATATAGTATGGCACTTTTGTAGCTTATCAAACCCATTCAAGACAAATTAATTAGTGATAACTTAGGTGATATCGATAATAACTCATCTAAATTGTATTTTAGCACAATTGCGAATACACTCTTGGAACAGATATCAATAACCACACAAAATCCAATCAGTTACTTGAATCGTACTAATCTAAAGATCGGAAGTTATTTCACTCACCAGAAAGTAAGTGAAAATAAAGTACGGGATATTATATCTAGCCTAGAATTATACTAGTCGTGATATATATGGTCTAAGTACAAACATCCTTAAATCAATCGTTGATGTAAAAATTTCTCCTCTCACAAAACTGATAAATCTATGTATTTAAATGGTATATTTCCGGATTGTTTAAATCGTGCGCGTGTAATCCCTATTAACAAAAAAGGATGGCATGACGATATTAATAATTATAGACCAATTTCTATTTTACCTGCATTATCAAAACTCGAGAAAAGTTATATTCCTGCAAATTACTTTCTAAATGAATACAAAATCATGCCTGTTAATTTGGTTTTAGAAGAGGTAAATCAACGGTTGATACTATTTTTGCCTTAACAGAAGAAATTTACAGTTGCTTTGAATCCGGCACTTGCTCAGTTGCCTCGTTTTTAGACCTCACTAAAGCATTCGACTGTGTCTGCCACGTAATTATTCTGCAGAAACTATACTATTATAATTTCTCTCCAGTTACTAGCCATTTTCTGAACTCGTTTATCTTAATTCAACGACAAACGGTATTTATAAATTACTGTCTATCTGAGGAAACCCAGTTAAAGCACAAGGTACCACAGGGTTCAATACTCGGGCCTTTAATAATTTTAATTTATATAAATGACTTGCCCTTTCAGCAATTTGATTTCAAGTACATTCTTTTTGCTGACGATACGACTTTAATTAACACCGAAAGTGAATATAATTCAGCCTCACACGTTAGCAAGAATTCAGTTCAAATGGAGAATTATTGGTGTAGAGCTAATAAATTGACAGTGAATGTCGAAAGAACACAGACCATCAGATTTTCATTAATCCGTGTAAATAAAGGTAGTGGAAAATTTCTCGGCTTACATGGCATAGGCATGGCACTGAAGTTTCAAGTAAACTCTGTAGAAATACTTATCTTCTACGCTAACTTAGTAACTCCCTTTGAGAACTGCTTACTTTGCACTAATCCATTGTCACTTATCCTACGAAATCTTAGCATGGGGGGACATTCTAGACTACTATCCACAGTATTCAAATTGCAAAGACGTGCAATGCGGATTTTTGCATTACTCGACTTTCAGAGCGTTTGTAGAAACTCTTTCATTAGGAACAATATTCTAATGGTTCCCAGTTTGTATATATTGGAATGCTCAGAGTTCGTTCACAATAATCTATACAAATATGTTACACATAATGATATACATGAATACAACACCAGAAATAGGAATTTCATATACCCAACTTATCGTCGACTATCGAGAGTCCAAAATGGAGTCAACTATTATGGCCCATTATTATATAACTTATCACCAGATAACTTAAAAATGATGCCTAGTACTAAATTAAAGATTAAAACATGTTTAATTTCATATGCCTTTTATAATTCTAACAATATTTAATATTGTTGATGATCTTATTTATAAATGGTTTTTTATTTTTTTTTTATATGTAGTTTGTTACTAAGCACTGTATTATTTTATAATTATTTGAATGCCTATTAATTGTAGAATGGTCATGTTCTATCACGTAATTACACTTATTTTCTTATATTTTCTTCAACGTAGCTTTCAAGTAATTTTATTTTTATAACAATTTTACCTTTTTATTTATAACTTGTTATTGTTACATTTTACGTTTACTGTCCGCTATATTTAAGTTTACTTCTTAACCTTTCTTAATCAAATACAGGTTTAACAAACTTTATTTTTATTTATAAATTTTATTTATGTATTTATATATCGTTTAAAATTGGATGTAATTAATAACCCCTTTAATGTCTACTAATCTTTATATTTGTGTTATTTTTAACTCTTTTTGTCTAATTTATATATACGCTTTTCATGTAGTTGTCTTTTCTAAATAATTTAATGTTTATTATTATAGATTACATTAGTTAAGGCATCAGTTGTGGGGTGACAGCCGCCACATTGCCATACAAATCCGTATGAAATACTTGCCTGGACGTGACAGTTCCCGAATTCAAATCTTTTCTTGACATTATTTTCAAAATGGTCGTTCATGTAAAAAGACGGCACAAGATTTTTTCTCCAAAGGGTGGATTAACTCGAGACGTTTTTTTACGGATGTTATGACAAGAACAAGGATTTTTCAAATATTTTGGTGGTCAATCAGCCAGGAGAGAGAAATACTCCAAGAACTAGAGGTCATAAAACTCAAAATCTCGTGCAATATCTCGATTCCAAATGCAGAGATATATTTTACCATCCCGATAAATTGCGGTTGGCGATTCCACTGTTGGATTCAAAGGGAAGGCGGTCTTCAAAGTTTATGATCCTCAAAAGCCGCAGAAATTTAGAATAAGAGCGTATGCTTTGGTGGACAACTCCATATCAAAAAAAAAAAATATATGAATATACACAAATATATTACAAAACATACAAAAATTTTAAATGGATGAAGCCTGGCGGAGTTCATGCAGCTGCAATGTTCTTCCACTCTAACCCTTACTTTTGTCCATAATGCTGAGGGTGCAAAATATCCTCTCAGGCATCCGTATTTTTTTAAATACTTGTGTTTACTTTTTTGTCCCCTTTTTATGGAAGATTTTTTAGCTGTTTATGTCAGCATGGCAGATATATCTGCAATTGAGCGGTATTTTGGCAAAGAAACGACGGAAAAATAGGACCAAAGTGATTTACCATTTAGGTCCAGAATTGTAGTCATTCTTGTAAACCACTTATTTCTACTGGTAAAAACGGTTTTCACTTATATACCGAAAGATTCTATATAAGTATTTAACTAGCTCAAGAGTTGCAAAAGCTGAAGTCAAAGCATAGGCAACTCGAAACCTAACTGCTTTTGCATGGAAGGATAAGACAATTATCCACATGTTGCCTTCTAACCATAGTGCGGATGTCAAAACTGAAGACAGATATAAAGCTGGTGTATCAGGAGCATCAGGAAAAATTTAAAAACCGGTAGCAAGCATTCACTATACTGCTAAAATTAGAGCTGTGGATAAAGCAAACCATTATTGTTACAGTTACCCTTTTTAAACAAAGACCCTCAAGTGGCGGATATAACTTTTTTTTGGTTGTCAGAAATTAGTGTTATCAACAGTTTCATAATTTGAAACCAAAGTGAAACACCAGAAGTTTTGAAAAACGGCTAATTTTAGAATTAGTAGGATATACCAGTGACAGATGACTATCAAGGAAAAGAGAAAGATCTAGTTCACTGAATAAAAAGAAAGGTTTGATGGGAGACCACAATTTATTGCTAAATTGGAAGGTTCTTTGAAAGATTGTGTAGTTAACAGCAATACAAAAATTCCAGGAGGTAGCCGTATGGTTATGCGAAACATGCTCCATGAAACCTGGTCTTCATCCAGGAGTTTGCTTTATAAAGTAACACATAAAAGAAAAATATAAATAAAAGAGATATATATTTTGTTTAATTATTATTTCACTAAAATGCATATCTGAATAATATTTGAGTGCTAAGAGCTAAGTAAATCAGTACAACATAAAATCCTTCAACATCATATTCTGAAAGGTCATTGATGAAAACTTTGACGATTTACTGATAAAGGGTGAATAAAAGGAACATAAAAATTAATTATAACCCACAAGCAGTTTAAAAATAATCTGAGAGGATAAAAATAAATAAGATGGTTATTTAATTAAATTTAGTTGTGTTATTTACTTATGTACAGTTTATGCAATGGATTTCGGTGCGAGTCTTGATTTTACAACATGTGAAAATCTTGTAGGTTTTTAAGTTGTTTTGAAGTACACAGTTTAAGCTGTCAAGATAATAATAGATTAACCTTTACTTACAATATACATATTGTGTCTTTTGCAAAAATTAAAAATCTAAAATTATAATCTAAGAGCAACTACAGTTTTTAATGTATTTATTCACACAAAACTGTCATTGCACATTTACAAAAATATTTATGCTCTTTTGAATTGTTACTAATTTTGAGAATAATGCAATAACTAGAAAAAAACTAGGAAACAAAGTTAAAGGTCAATCTGATCAGGTAATTCCTCACATTATTTTTAAGTTGTAATGTGTTAATTCTGAGAGGGGTCTTATATATTTCAAGAATTTTGACTAGCTAAATACTTCACTGTTAAGAGTAAAATATCTGTAGATATTTGATTTGATAATTTTATCTATAACTTTCTAATTTTACTGGCTCTACAGCTTTTACTGTTTATATTTATCTACGTTATCACTGCTGCTTTGATGTCAATATTGGTGGACTTATTATTATCTAAATCAGCGTGTAAAATATTGTTTGATACTCCATAAACGAATTAAGAGCCATATAGTAATGTATTATTATATCATATATTCAAGATTAAAAATATCACAAAACTACACAATCTATTTGTCCTATCTATATTTAAAGAAATCTGTTTCTATAAATATTATATTTATCACTTGTTCCTATTTAATATTATTATATTCAGCTTCCAGTTTTTTTTGTAAATATGTTGTATACTTCATAATTTTATAAGAGCTGTTAGAGTTTCTTATTAGAAGTGAGTTTAAACAAAATATAAAGATAATAAATACTGAACAACATTTATCAAAACAAAAGTTTTATTATTTGTGACCGATAAAATAAATGTGCTTTAATTTGTTTATTTGAATTAGTATTCTTTTTATGATTTTATTACCAGTTTGATTATGACATGTTTCGAATTTGATAATTCTTTTTCAAAGGTGTGTAACATTATAAGATTATAAATAAATAAGTGGAGGAACTTAAAGTCGAATTAGTAATACAACAAGTGAACAATAGAAAATAAATCATTTCTTAGACTTAGATTTAGGCAATATTTTAATTAACAACTGCGTATTAGTAGAGAATTTTTACCTGCTTGGCGTACCTTTTTTTCTAGATTAAAAACAATTGGTACGTTATATTATAATAATATTTGGTTTTCACATAAAATTTCGACTTATCAATTATGAAATATTTTTTTGTGTCCATCTTATTTTTGTTAGTATATTGTTCTAAATTGGAAAAGTATTTTTTACCATAATATCATTTGCAAATAGAAGAAAAGTAAACTTATACAGTTGACATAACTGAACATTACATATAATATTAATAAAATTGGTCCAAATTGGTTATGATATCCGATAATAATAAAAATTATAATATGTGTTGACTTTTTTCTCTATATAGGAAATTATTTGACAAATTAATGGAAACTAAGAAAATACTAAATAGGCATTTTAAATGTGGCACGTTCCAATAATGAATAAGATGCATTACATTCAAAACATAATCTACTATTATAGATATTTTATTAAAATGAATGCAGAAGCCATCGTTTTATTACTAGGAATGAAATTGTCTAATAAATTTAAACTTTTGTTGAATGTGGTCTTGTTAGTAATTAACAAATTAAATTTATTAGTAATGTTTGACAAATGATATTTATCTCCTTTCTTAATTACTTGCATAATAAGCTTTCTCTGTAGGCTGCTTAAAAAATCCAGATTATTTATGTGAGTAATAAAGTCTATTGTTTAAATACAATACTATTGTGTATATATAAATATTGAACATTTTTGAAACGCAGCCAGCAAAATATAAATAACGATCGAAATAATTTATTTAGCCGCGACCGAGATTTCAATCCGTTCGCAATAAAACAATACAAAGGACAACCCCTTAAAATCAGCGCTCCACTAATGACCGTCGATATTTCATCGGACGCCGGATTGATTTTTCAATCTCGAAATTGAGTTTTAAGAAAATGATTGAAATTGTATTTGATTTAGCCAAATCAAGCGGAAATATAAATTGTTATAAATTGTTTTAGACGGGGTGGTGAGTTACTCGGGCCCTCAAGGATTGAAACGCGGCCTGGAAATGGATTTATCGGACAGGACTTATGATGGAAGAGAAGAAGGCGGCCTGCTTTCTCAGGGCTTGGGACAATTGGTGGATGGACAGAAAGGCCAGGACAATTTCAGGCTCGACACGGGCCATGGTAAAGGTGAGTTCCGCATTTACATTTATATTACTTCTGGCAAACGTGTCCTCCTTCAATATATATATATATATATATATATATATATATATATATATATATATATATATATATATATATATATATATATATATATATATATATATATATATATATATATATATATATATATATATATATATATATATATATATATATATATATATATATATATATATATATATATATATATATATATATATATATATATATATATATATATATATATATATATATATATATATATATATATATATATATATATATATATATATATATATATAATATATATATATATATATATATATATATATATATATATATATATATATATATATATATATATATATATATATATATATATATATATATATACTATATATATATATATATATATATATATATATATATATATTATATATATATATATATATATATATATATATATAT
>OZ018390.1:54795060-55019350 GCA_963969525.1 Ontholestes murinus | reverse complement strand
CCATCTCCTGTGCGAAAAGATATACAGCGGTGTCTGTTACAATGGCAAGGTCAAACCTTTCGTTACTGTAGTAACAATTATTTAATTTACCAACTAGATATATTGATATATTTTAGTTTAGCATTTAGTCAAGCCTATATTTAAAATAGGTAAATGCGGAGTGGTCATAAAAAGTGAAATATTCGAGGTATTTAGAAAACCTGCAAATGTCAACTCCACAATTTCATATAACTGTAATTCTAACCATCCCTTATCTCATAAATTAGCGGCCTTCAATAAAATAATAACCGCAGTTTTTATAATTTTATCTGAATGAGCCTGAGCCACTAAATTAAATATTTAATTAACATAAACATCTTCATTTTTAAGAGCTCATTTTTATCTTTATATTACAAAATAATCTTTACACATTTTAAACAAATAATAATGAAAAAAATATTAAACAACAATCAGATTGCGTTTAGGCCTCTGAGTAAACTTTCCACGATAATATTACATCCTAAAACCACATTGATCTAACCAAAACATTAGGTAGATTTAAAACTTTACTTTCCAAAAATACCAGTTAATACTAAAGTTTTCAGATTCAGAGCATTTCTTCTAAGATACAGAACTAGCTCGTTTACAAATGATATTCTAGAATATAGTCCCCCATTTCTACATATGGATTAATTAAAATAAATACAATATTTGCAATAAATAATTTGCCAAAATAAAAACACGAATACTAATATACTTAACAAATAGACCGATATAGTTTATTTACCACACTTTAAGCTTTTACATTTATAATACTATCGTGCACCTTTTGGTATCTGGTTGATGTTTTTTTTCAGCAGAGTAATAAAGTCTTTGAGATAGGGCGGCAGGGAGGCCCACATATCGTTCCTCCGGATGCCTTCGTCGCCAAAGTATCTGCTATACTGTTCCTCTTCTGTTGTTGTATCCTTTCATCCGCCATATGGTCACCTTATTGTCACCGCTGCTTCCAAGACTTCGCAAGATTTCATGCTGAGATAATTTATTTTACAGCTAGCAATGGACTTGCTGGAATTGCTGATCTGCTGTCCTTTATTATATGTATGTTTTTCCCTTGATCTTCTTGTCAGAGATTATCATTGCTGGGTTTAGTATACCCACGAGTTCCACCTTTGTTGATGTGCTTATTGTTTTGCCTAGTGTAGTACTTTTTTTCAGGGATAGGTTTTTGCAAAAAATCCTTCAGTGTATATATGAATTTCTTTGTGTTTGCTTTCTACCTCCGAGTCTTCGTATATCAGGTATATTTGAAGCTTTCTGGTGAATATATATGTTTGAGGGAAGTTATCCACCGGCATCATAATCTCGGGATTTCTTTTCCTGAAATCCTCTAAAATTTTTACCTCCACCGTTGGTTACAAGCCATATTTTTGTTGCTCATAGCTTTATAGCCGTGGCTGCTGCCTGTTTTCTGATATTTATGTCCAAGAGTGGGAGGTGCAGCATAATTTCCATAGCCACTGTTTATGTTGTGTTCATGGCTTTTGTCGCGCTCAGGAGAGCGCTTCGTTTACGTGGTCGTTCTTGGACACCATATTACTGATGCATATGCCAACATTGTATGTATTCATGTATTCATTTTTACTTTAAAACATCCTGTAGAAACAAGGTAAACAAAATTGATATATATATACATTAAAAATACAAAAATTTAGGTCACAGGACTTGCGGGCGGAGTTCACCATGGGTTCTTCCACTCAGGACCCTTTTGCGTCAGATGGTTTTGCAATGTATTTTTACCATTTAGGTAATAATTAGCAGCACTATGGCTATGTAGATCCATAGAGCTACGTTTGGAGATAGTCCCCATGTTCCCCCGTCAGTTGGGCATTCCAGTTCAGTTTGTTAACTAGAAGAATGCCCAAATATTTGACTGCTTCCTTCGGGGTGGCATGAAATTCTTGATTTTTCTCCTTCTTGTGAAGAGTACCAGTTCTTGGTCTATGCACTATTTGTTTACTATATCAAGAGCATCAGACATACGTTTTGTTATTATACTTTCCAAGTGATCCCAGTAGTTCGTCGAGGACTAGGTTCTATAGTAAAGGGGAGAGTACTCCCCCACTGTGGACAACGAAGTCTCGGGTCACCTATCATAATATTATAATCAATACTGGTTCTGCTACTCTCTTGATGGAACCAAATTTTCAAATTTGGAAAAGTAAAACTCTTGTTATGTTCCATTTATTTATTTTCAGATAACTGACACGTGTTTCGGTCCTTACGGATCATTATCAAAGTTTTACCTTTGGACCGAAACATGAGCCAGTTATCTGAAAATACACTTACCAAAATAAATATAATGAAATATGATAATAAATATAATGAAATATAAATAACTTACACAGATATGTACGGCAACTGACAAGAATGAAATATAATCGACTGAAGGTCTGAGTAAGTTATTTATATTTCATTATATTTATTATCATATTTCATTATATTTATTTTAGTAAGTGTTTTTATTTGTATTTAAAATCGATTTTATAATAAAGCTGTACTGAAGAGAGCGAAAGTTCGAAACACGTGTCTGCAGATGATTATAAACTTGAATGCTAGATTTTTTAATTGCTTTTGCTAATTTAATTTAATGAGATCAGTTTAAAATTCATTTTTCATAATTTTTCATGTTATAGTTACATTTAAACAATCTAAAGTACATTTTATCATTTATTAGTTTATTCAACAGAAATAATTTCATTCAAATTAGTGTTGCTTTAATAGTTGTACTATTTGTGACACGCAAATTAATTTGTATTATTCAATGTCTGTCGAAGTATTAGCTAGAGAAGTAGTTGTTTCAAATGAATTTGTTTTGTAGTCTTAGTAAGACTCATTGTTGTAGATTCACGAAATGTTTTCGTATTTTTAAATTTAGTATTTAATTTTCTACAACGTACTAAAGGATTTTAATACATTTTATTATTTATAATATTTTGTTATGCTATCTGTTGTTAATAATTGTGAGTACTTCATTCTAGTGGATTTTTCTATCCTAAGGTCTGATTTTCTTCTTGTTTGGTAGTTCTCTATGTATTTATTAGATTGTAGCTTTATGCTGGTTTTAATTAGGATGTTTTTCATTTTGTAGATCATATGTATGTTGTTTAATATTATCATGTTTTTTTTTATGTTTAATTCTTGTACGTGTTTATAAAGTTTAGTTGTGTTGGTCCTTTTGTCTAAATTATATATTAATGTTTGTTCCTCTTATTTCAACGTTTATATCTGTTTTTTCTTGCTTACTGTTAAATATCATAAATTATGTTTTCGTTTCTTTAATTGTTAACAGGTTATTGTAGTACCATTCCTCTAATATTTTTATATCTGCAGTTATCTTATTTTGAATTTTCTAGTTGTTTTCTCCTGAGTAAACTATTCGGGTGTTGTTAACATATTTGTATAGCTTTCCTTTAAAATTAAGTTGCATTAGATCAATTGTGTAAATAATGTATAGTATAGGCAGTACCCCCATGGGGTATGCCGTATTCAACTTTGAGTTGTTGGTTGGCTTTTATATGTTGTGGTCTGTCCATTATATACGTTTTCATTAGTAAAGTTAATGATTTTTGCGCTACACTCTTGATGGAAACAGATATTAATACTAGGTGAGGAGTAACACTTGTTTTGTTCCATACTGTTTTTATTTTCATTTGCCTGACACGTGTTTTGATCTCCGCAGACCATTATCAAAGTTAAACAGTTTAACTTTGATAATGGTCTGCTAAGACCGAAACACGTGTCGGGTAACTGTAAATAAAAACAATATTTGAGCGGCCTTTTTGTGGATGTTCTATTAAGGTGGGCTAAAATCATTCTTCCTAATTATAAATCATACTTATTTTTGCATAAAATGAAGTTCCAAATAAACATGAATACGTAGGTAGTAAAAATATAATGCAGTAGGGTCGGTTTTCATTTAAATGAAGTTAATTGTATTTTAGTGCATGACAATACTAGACAATATATACTAGAACTCTAAAAGTGTATTTGTAATCAATACCTTAAAATTATTTAACAGCATTCATTAATACACTACCTCATCAGTGAAGTGATGTGAGTTTTCAGAGAAAAGAATGGTCATAGCGAAAAGTAAATGCAACATCATCAATACAATATAATAGAAAGGAAGTGGACAATGGTAAAAGAAAGAGATATATTTTTAGAAGTTCGTATAAAGGTATGTTTAAGAGGTGACAGAATTACCAAAGTGTCCGAATGATAGCTAAGTAAAGAAAAAATACCACCCTAGTAATGTGTCCAAGGAGGGAAGAGAGAAAAAAGCTGGATGACAAACAGATAAGGAAAATGTCTATTATATGCGAGTGTCAAGGATACTTGCAGAAATATGAGGAATATATGAGTACAGTCCATCCGTTGGATCTTCCGTCCTACGTCACAAACTATCGCTTCAAAAAACGACGAAAGATTTAAAGTGCGTTCTTTTTCTAACGCATTTGGTTTACCTTATCAGACTGAATGTTTTCTGTCGTTTCTCGAAGCGATATTTTGTGACGTAGGACGGAAGATCCAACGGTTGGACTATATGCACTGATTGATAGAATGAATGAACATACATAAAAAACAAAGAGAATACAATATTTAAAAGAAAAAATAATAAAATGTATTAAAGACCTTTAGATTGTTGTAGAAAATTAACTAATAATTTACGAAAACATTTCTTAAATCTACAACAATAAGTATTTCTAAGACGACAAAACAAATCATTTATTGAAACAATACTAAACAATAATATTTGAAAAGGTATCTCAAGCTATGGATGTTAATATGAATCGACTAATTTTCATCTTTGATTCAAATACACGTATTTAAAATACGTATTAGCAGTTGTACTATACTACACTTTAAAATCTATATCTATTTAAATGTGACTAATATAATGATGAAAATGATGGTAGCGACCGTTACTATGTGGTAGTTCATTTTAAAAAAGGTTAAATGAAAATAATTTTTAAGTTTTTATACCACTATTTATTGTATAATATACACAAACAAAGTTTACAATATATTATCAATTTTGACACAACTATAGTTTCGACCTTTGCAGGTCATTATCAAGTGTTGAATATAATGATGTTATTATCACCTGAATATAATACCGATTGATCAGTAATAATTGGATTGTGCAAATAACAAGAGCACTTCGAGAAATTACGTAATAGTGAAGTTAGTAAGAACGCGAACGTAGCAATTACAGTAGCAGCAATTCGAGTTCAGGAAGTTAACACGGAATTACTATGATTCCTTAAACGATTGGGTTTAAAGCCCATTTTCCACGCTGGCAATGTACGCCCCGGGCGTTTTCCGTGCTCCTCGTGGATTGTGCAATTTTAAATTTAGATAAATTACAGTTTGTTTTGTAATGATGTTTTGAATACAGCGGCACTTCATTTGTTTGGTGTAATGAACGGTTTTGAAAAGCTAATGGTAGGCTGCGCCAACAATGGATTGTCTATAGATTAATAATGTTTAACCCGGCGATAATTACCAGCTATTATCTCTTTGAAGCGTCGGCTAAACCTCTAGTTAATTGGCTGCAAAAAGGACGGACGCAAAAATGAGTAATTTATTTTAAATTAGAAACCGGAAGTCGCGAGGGAGAGATTCTTTATTTTTTCTAATTTTCAGGTCAAGACATAATTTACATTTCTATACGACTATGTAAAACCATTGAATCATATAATATCGTTTCTAAAAGGTAATAAATAATACATAAACCAATATGATCTATAATTTTTTGTCTATATAATAATATTTTATAACTAATAGTGTTGATATAATGATTAAACTAAATAAACAATATTTATAACATTTAGATACGATACTATAAAGAAGGACACAATCTAAAATACAACATATAGTTGAAAAGTGTAAAGTTAATGTAATTTATTGATCTGGTTCATTCATTATTTTACCTTTGGATTTAGAACGATATTTCATGTTTTAACATTTTATGGCCCTTTACAATTTTGTATACATGATAGATGTTTAACAGGACATTAACTCTCTAGTGCATTATTGGGCATAAATTATGAGATAGCAAAAGTAATAAAATAAATCCATCGGCTTTATATTACTAGTTATTAATTAAAAGCTAATCATACATTCTTGGTGGATTTTAACAATAGTTTTATGGAATTAATTGTTAAAAATCAATTTTAACAAATTAGGTGCTAACTTTCAAAAACACTTTCTAGAATATTCCGAATATTCGAACTCAAGGAAGGCATATATACCGTATTTTTCTGAATATAAGACATTTTTACATAGAAAAGTGGATTCAAAATTGGATGCGTCTTGTGATTCGAAGGTAACATTAAATTTGTTTTCAATCCAATTAATTGTCAAACCATTATTCAATCGCTATTCCGTTTTTTTTGTTTTTAATGGTCCTTTTTATTTCTTTATTAGTATTCCAAAAATTCGTTATAATCTACTTCAATTTATGGTTGTTGTTCTGTTATATTTTCTCCAAACAAGTCGTTAATGTAGCCTGTCCATTTCTTTAATTTCTCATTTGTATCGGAAATTAACTTCCCGTTTGAATCGTTTGAGTATAATCGGTATTAATTTTATAATAGTAAAGTTATCTATTTTTTTCTGAATATTGAAACTATCATATTTTTTCTTTCTTTCTATTTCTTCATATTTGTCTTCTAGCTATGTTTCCTTTGCTTGTTTAAATGGAAACTTTATGTACTTCAATGTACTAATGATTATCTCTTGCTTTGAACTGTCGTCTTTTATCCATTAAATCTAGGATCTCTTCGGTCATTGATTGTTTCTTTCTGTATATTGTTGGTCGTAGACTGGAATTTTAGGTATTTCTGTATTCATCTAGAACCATTTGTTGCCTATTTCAGTATTTTGGAAAATGTCTTCTTTTATTCTCATTAACCCTTTGTTAATTTTCTCTGCCATAAGTTGTTTTGTGTTTGTATTACTTAGATTAGTAGTGTCGGCTTATTTGTTTTCTGATCTTTTTAGCACATTCATTTTGCGTCTGCTTTTTGTAACTACGAGGCTATGGTCTGATCATTAAAAACGTTTTTGCTCATATAACTGCGATTTGGTTTCTATCTATTCTATCTCGTTTCTTAGAATTTTTTCCTTTTTTATCGGCCATTAGTTTTCATGTGTTGAGCTTCCGTTTAGGTAATTTGAACAATAAATTTGCTATGACAAATTTATTATTGTGGCAGAATTCTATAATAAATAGAAAACACACGAAAATATTTTCGTAAAATCTACAACAAATGAGTTTTATTAAGACTACAAGAACAAATCACTTTTGAAACAACTACTTCTCCAGCTAATAATTCGACAGACATTGAATAATACAAAAGTAATTTGCGTGTTACAAAATAGCAAGGCTATCAAAGCAACACTAGTTTGAAAGTATTAGCGAGAGAAGTAGTTGTTTCAAAAGTGATTTGTTCTTGTAGTCTTAATAAAACTCATTTGTTGTAGATTTTACGAAAATATTTTCGTGTTTTTTCTATTTATTAGTGAATTTTCTACAACGTAAAGGACTTATATATTTTATTATTAGAATTCTATAAGTCGATTTCCTATCTCATTTTTAGCTCCCAACTCATAGCCTCCTGTGTATTCGTCAACTTTACCGTCTCCCACTTTCGCGTTGAAGTCTCACATTATAATTGTCACATCTTTTTAGTGGATTTTAAGATATTAAGCCTAAATATTCGTGGACACTTTTTAAATCATTATATGGTTTATCAGCGGTTAAAGCGTATAATTATATGATGCTTACCTTTGCCTTAATTTGTGTTCTGTTGTATCATTCTCTTTGAGTAAAAAATAAAATTTGCTACTGTTTTGTTTTTTCTTTAAAATTCTACCAAAGCCTTATTGATGCGAACCCTCTTAACTATATGAAGAATACATGATTTTGTTGTTTACTATAATCTTTCCAGAATTAGGCTAATGAACGTCGCTAATACAGAGTATCTCTAGATATAGTCGAATCATTTCCACAGCCTTATGTATTTTGCAATATTTTCGCAGACTAACGACCTGAAAGGCCTTGAAATCTTAGCATTTTCTCTGTCGCGTCTTGGTATCTGAGTTCCATGATCAGTAGAGTGTATGTTTGAATTCATGATGTCCTTGACGATTGAACTAAGGAAGAGCATCATCAAGCCTTTAATGCATTGGTATCCCGTTGCCTTCTGCATATCCGTGCCGTTGACCATATTTGGTTAATCCCCTTGAGACACAATTTCTTGTTTCCTTTTTTCAGTTCTTCCACAAGAAGCTATTGATCAGATCTTTCTTTGACTGTTTATATCGACAGTCACTCGGTCGACAGAACCTCGTTCATTGTCTAGAATGGTGCACTATGTGCGTATAAGTTGTTATTCCAACTAACTAATTTTGTAATAATATATGCATAAGTATTAACACAATTTGTTGACCAACTAAAACGTGGTTCTATTATGGTATTCATGATTATTAATTATTTCTATATAACTTTAACTTGTATCAATTAGATCATCTGAATCGAGGTGGTGAAAGAGCATTAATGGCTATCAGTTCTCATTTTCAAATAAAATAGTAATTAGTAAAATAATAATACAATATTTTTTTATGTTAAAAAGTAGATCCGCACGAATTAAATTAATTTTGATTTGAATTTAGCAAAAAAATATTGGACTCGGTAGACCAGAAAAGCCATGTTAGTATTAATAGGTATTTGTAAGTTACGTGAAGTTTACTATAAAACTAATGAAACACAGTTATATTAATTACTTCACTATTTTACTTAATCACTAAAAGTACATTTCGAACACTATTTATTCATTATCAATAGTTTCCCGACATTTACCAAAATAAAAATACACATGTACAATAATGACAAAACTAAACTTATACTCATACATCAATAAGAAATTACGACTAACGACAACTAAGGTTTAAAACACTCACTAGGTCCAAGGCAATTCCTAGTAGAAGACATTCTGAACGATATCGAGTGTGCCGCATTACGATTGGAAGAAGACAAGGTCACAGCATTCAACATATTAAAGAAGGTATACTTCCAAAAAGCGATAGAAAAGAAGAAACAAAATAAAATGTGCAATAGTGACCGCAAAGAAATTGAAAAGTAAAGATGTATTTTTACTAAAATCAGATAAACAGCTTCTCAGTTCAAGGCATTCAATTTATGTACGAGGCTTAATTCAACAAACAACTTCCTCTTTTTAGATTTACTAGTTGTTAGAAAATATAGAATATTAGGATTCAACATTTCAACAGCAAATCAACTCACACATTTACCTATATTTAGTCTAGCTCATTTTCTCCGTTTAAACATAAACTATCTGTATTCAACAGTATGATATACAGAGCCATCTACCTCCTAATTACAAACAAAGCCGAGAACTTGAATTCATCCTCATATGTAAAATAATCGACTCATTAATAATAATAATATACTTTATTGCCCTACAAGGCAATCCCAATTACAGAGCAACTACACTACTACATAAACAGATTAGATATAGGTAAAAAAAGAATAAACAACACTGAACTAAACTATAATATATAAACTAAATTAATGAACTATGTCCTCAAAGCATCTTTTCACACAACGACATAACACTGTGACCGGTGATGCCTGAAGAACGTTGGTATGTAAAGTTGGCAGCTTAAATGTAGAAGGAAATCTTGTATGTAGGACTGACACATTAAATGGTATCCTAGCTAAAATATGTGGAATGATTTAATCATTTTACGTAGAATATTCCAGAGGTACGTTGCACAGCGTTTGTCTCTTCTAACAGCCAATTATATCATAGTGTGCCGATCAAGGAGATCATCTTGAGCTATTACGATAGGAGGATAAATAACATATTGCTTGAATGATCGAAACTTCAGGAAACTACCATTAATGCAATCCAGAAGAGCGAGATGCACAAATCGGATACCAGATTAGGGAACAGTATTCCATTTTACTAAGTACAAAGGCGTAATATAGCGATTTAACCTAAAGATTTAGATGCGGCCGTACAGACAGAGTCCACATGATCCACGAATGTAAGTTTTTTGGTCAAAAACGACAAGAATATCCTTAAAAATATCAACACAAGATAATTGGCAGTCAGATATGTAGTAATTATAATTAGATGTTTTATAGGTACGATTATAGCGCAACTATATTTGACATTTAGCTGTATTTAGATTAATATTAACACAGGGGTAACAGTTAGCGATTATGTTTAAATTTTATTGCAGACTATCAATATCACTCTGTGATTCAATTTTAGTGTAGATTGAATTTTTAAATTTTAAGGTCATCAGCATATGCTAATACAGCACATGTTAATAGATCGAGCAGATCGCTAATAAAAATATTGAATAAGAGAGGTCTCGAGCAGGGACCCTGAAGAACACCAGAGGAAGTAGTAATTACGTAGGATTTATAGCCGTTATATGAAACATAACATGCTCTGTTATTAAAATAAGATTGGATAAGTTTAGTGAGTGCTGGCGCCTAAGAAGCTATGTTTATTACTTAACAGCATGTGGTCAATTGAAACGAACGCACATAGATATGGGTATAAATAACATCAACTTGTCCATGTGTGTTGAGGGTTACAGCTTGGAATTTTGATATAGTGGCGACATTAGTCATTGTTGAACGACCAGGTAAAAAACCATATTGATAGGGATACATATATATATATATATATATATATATATATATATATATATATATATATATATATATATATAGATAAAACCATTTAGCATAATTTCAAATGTCTTAGTAAAATTCAATAAGATTGAAATTGGACGATAATTGTCTGTATGCGATTGGTCAAAAGCAGGACATAGAATGGCTTTTTTGTAGCAGTTGTGAAACTGACTTGTACAAATTATTAATACATATCTGCAGTTGCGAATAATAAAGCTTTCGATTTTATCGTCGCCTGCCGTGAAGTTATTTGGATGGCGAGCCATAATGAGGATAAGGAGGATATAGCGTAGAGTCAGCACGACACGTAGTTGTTTGGTTATCACCATAGTTCTTAAGAAACGCATCAGTAAGGCCATTTACCATGTCACCAGGTTTAGTAAATTCTTGGATGTCATTATGTATTGGTATTCTTGTTGACCCACGTTTACTGGAAATGAATTTCAAGAAATGAGACGGATTCCGTTTAAGATCAGTTTCAGTGTATGTATAAAATCAAAATAGGCTTTAGGAATTTGACGTTTAATCAGGTTGCAAAGCTTTTTAAATTCTGACAGAAAAGTAGGATTATGGGTTTTCAACCACTTATTTCTAAATGAGTCTGATCAATATATTTTCTTTGATTGCTGGCGTCAACACCGGCGGAAATTTTGACTTGGTTTGCTATTTGGAACATGTTTATTAAGCGCAGTAAAAAATATGTCATAAAATTTATCATCTCATTAACATCGTTGCTCAGTCAAAGAGTACACCAAGCAGTATTAAAAACTTCATGATATAAGGCAATAAAATCAGCCTTACGAAAAAACATGAATCTAGATATAGTCCATCCGTTGGATCTTCCGTCCTACGTCACAAAATATCGCTTCGAGAAAAGTTCTTCGGAGTATTTGCAAATATCTGCTGCTGGTTAAATTTTCGTCGAAAATTTCAAATCCTACATCAGCTATCATATATGCAAATACGTTAACACTGAACGCATTTTGGAAGTTTCCTTCTTGTGTAAAGTGTGGATTTTTATCAGCCCAAAAATTCCAATTATGACTATTTACAATACCTTCTCTTACGAATTTTTCTTCGTTCAGTAAATGAATATGGGTGCATTTTATGCTTCTTTAAAAATAGGCTAGTAAACTTACTTCGTTTTCTTCTTCATCAATTACAAATTTATCTCTTCTCGCGACCTGCTGAGTAGTACCAGTTTGTAAAAAGTTCGCTTCGATTCGTCTAAATTTCCATCTATTCATTGACGTTAAATGGGGATACCTGCAGATCCTCTCCACAACCCTTAGACTTTCGCCGTGAATGTAAAAAAAATCCAAATATCTTTATTGGAGTAATTATCTCTGGGATTAATTTTAGCTGTACGTCACTATTGAATAAAGTAGTAATAATACGTTGATATTTTGATTTAAAACAACTTGTTCTTTTTTTTTCTAGGTTCGCTTGATAAAATGCATAGCCAACGTTTTTTAATTGCATAGAATATTGACATGTCTTTACAAACATGTTAATAACTTTAAAAGAATTAAATTCGGCGTCCGAATATGTAAAAATATACAGGGTGTTCTATTTAAGAAAAACCAGATATATTGGTTTAAATTTGACCAAATGTGGTTTGAAATTTTGAACACCCTGTATATGATTTTTTCTAAAATAATTTATCGTTGGATACCGTCAGGTATTGACTATGTGTAGCCAAAATTACAATCCTTCAATTTTATTTTAGTCGGAGATATGTATTTTTAAAATGAACTCTACAAAAGCACAAAATTTTTAAAAATATCAATTATCTTGAAAACGCATAAATTTGGACGTTATATTACTTTATAATTTTTTTCACAGAATTTTAAGTAGAATCTAAATACGTTGACTTCCGGTATAAAAATATTTTAATTAAATAGAGCACACTTGATTACATAAGCCATGAAAATTTCATAAAAATA
Source organism: Ontholestes murinus (assembly GCA_963969525.1). NCBI lineage: Eukaryota > Metazoa > Arthropoda > Insecta > Coleoptera > Staphylinidae > Ontholestes > Ontholestes murinus. The sequence goes on along the minus strand of OZ018390.1, from coordinate 55,006,624 downwards.
CATTCACTAGAGGTCTATAAACATTTGATGTGCGGTTTCGGTGGGACACCCTGTACAATATACATTATTGTACTGTTCTACAAAATGACAATAACCTAATTTAACAGTGGGGCTGGGTAAATAGGCTATATTTAATTCAATCAAAATGTAAATGTTATTTCTTTAAAGAAACTTATAAAAATTAATTATAAAATACAATATATCTATTTTAAAAGCCTTATTAATGTTAAATATTGAGAGGTAACATTTAATTACCAATTAACTTTATTGAGCGCAATAATGATATTAAGCAACTAACATTCTTAAAACTAGTTTTTTTTTAAACACTCATGATGAATTGAAATATAATTTTGAAATTAAATTCTCATTACTGTAAATAGCACCGTCTGGAAAAGTAGAAATTCCACAATGGTTTGTTAGAGGCAGTTAGATAGCAAGCTTGTTCATTGATGGCGCCATTGAATTCAGTTTTGGTCCATTACAATTTCAAGGATCCGAACTCGGCTTAGGAGAACGTCCTTCAGACCAGCCGCAGCACAATGGGACATTAAACCATCATTTAAAATCGAACACAATACACATACAGACTGCTCTTTTTTTTAATGTAAATTTTTTTACCTCCACTCCACATATAATCCCGCTAATCTGGCGCCATTAAATCCTTATATAATATAAAATTAATGCACGTGTGTCATACAATATGTTTCAGTTTTGTATGCACGACCTAATTTTAAACAGAATTTGCAGTGAACATGAAATTTGTAACGCCTATGTTGGATATTACGGCGCTAATATAGCTTACAGTTTATGTACCTTCTGAACTAAAACTCGATATGCAGCCACCCGACAGCCGTCATTAATATTAATAATGATTATGAGCGTGACACATTTTTGTAATTACCAGCTATTGTATATAACTATTTTTCATTTTATGGGGATGCATTAAAAAATTTCCCACGTTAGCTTTTTAAAGCGTTTTTATTTTACAGCCCGACGGCCGTGATTTTATTCTTAACGCGCTAATAGAGTATATCAATTAAGATTTTAAGTATCCCAGAGCAGTTAGTTTTATGGAGTTTTAAAGTGGTTTCAAGAAAGATTTTTCCCGTGTATATTAAGAACTCGTTGTAGGTTTAGTGGCACTAGCTGGAGTGCAGTCAGTCATTTAGTTTATAGTAAATGTATATTGAAACTTGAAAGCAAATATTGATTCTGCTTGATGTATCGTTAGGAAGAGTGAGGTGACACATTTCGGTGCGACACTATTTGTATTGAGTTAAAAGTGCATTCGTTCATTACTTTTGATATATATTTAATTAAATTAGTAATTGAAGCATAGAAAATAAAACAGCAAGTGTAATATAATTAAGTAAATTGAACTAGCTATATTAAACTAATGAAAATGTACAATTATAAAGAATATACTAATTTACTATGTTTACTTTAAACTAAATAATGATAAAATTACTATAATGATTAAAACTGTATATGTTTCAGCAAATAATTATTTAAGTTTTGAAAAAGCTTATTGACTTTGTTTTGTGAAATAAATGGTTTTAACAGTACTGCAATAAATTGGCTGCAGTTAAAATATTTGTTTCCATTTTACATCTGTTAACCAGGGACCAAGTGAGACCGATCATGTTCTTGACACGTTAGTGTTGGCAACATTTTATGAAGAAAAGTAAAAGGAAGTAAGAAAGTAAGTGGAGGAATTCACGGGCATGTATATTTCTCGTGGGGATGTACATGCTTTTCTTGTGTTGGGACCTCGGGCGTCTCGCCCCGGGAGATCTCGTTCTCTCTTTGGCTCGGCGAGTGTGTACCAAAGGCGTAAGAGTAATTAATTAGGTTTCGTTTTGGGTAATACTCATCAACGAAGTGAACTATAGTTGCCTGTGGTAAAATAAAAATATTTCAACATAAAAAATGGTGATGTAAATGATATAAATATTAAAAGAGTTATTTGTTTTCTTGAACTTTATTTAATATTTGAGAATTCAATACGTAAGAGTAAATTTACTAAGTGTTAGTTTTATTTGGTAGCTTTATTAAAAAAAACGCATGAAAATTATATCAATCGATGGTGTTCCCACAAAACGCGCTTTTTAAACACTCAGGTCAGCTTCGCCAAGCCTTAGGCTCATAACTTAACCTAATTTATTTACATTATGTTTTTAGACTTTAAAAGAAATTTTTATTTTTAAATTACCAACTCATTTTTAACGAAGTTCATCAGCAATTTTCAGGCTTATATAATTTTTCAGCATATCTTGTTTTATACATTCAAAAATTTCTAGACATAATTTTACCGAAATCCAGGATTTTTCTTAAGATAGTCTTCATTGTAATACATAAAATGGATACATCGCTCGTATCCCTATTAAATTGACCACCTATATTCTTTGCTTTATTTGCTACAATATCACACCAATAATACAAATATAATGGTACTTGTTTTACTTCTTTGTTTACAGCACTTAAAATAATTCGAGTGAAGCGTTAAGTATTTAAAGGTAAAAAGGCTGGTTACCTAACATCTAAAGAAAACTGTCAGACCGCCAGGAGGGTAATCACCTATGACAAGGTCAAATGGGCAGTAATACTACCCATCATTCTACGAGGGTTTTCCGTAAATTAAGGTCTCAAATTTTTTTTCTCATAGTAAACATCATTTTATTGCAAAACAAAGTACAGATTCTGAAAGCTTGGACTTTTAGCTATTTTCCCCGTCACGGTGTAAACAAACTCCATTTGTCAGTCGACCCCTCCTTTTGTGCTGTATAGCCCGGCGTAGCTTTTTTATTGTTTCGCAGTAACTTGCCGCGTTGATTGTTGTACCTCTTCTTTCCCGTTGACAGCGTTTGCTTGAACTTCTTGACACGTGGAGAACCGGAATTGTTTTGATTGTTCCTTAGTCTCTGGTATAAAGTAGTTGTGCTTGTTTTTGTGTTCATTGGTGAGCATCCGCGGCACCCACCTGGCACACACCTTGCGCTACTTCAAAATATCTGTCAAAATCTTGTCTATGGTAGTCTAAGAGACGTAACCTATCAGTTCGGCAATCTCTCGCACAGTCACACGCCGTCACTGTCTCATCCGAAACTGATGGACGCCCGTGGCCGGCTTCGTCGTGTACGTTTGTACGACGTCCATACACTTTTCTCCATACAAATCGGTCAATTGGCAATGGACTTTAATAGAGGGCGACCCCTTACACCACAGAAATCTAATCACTGAACGCAATTCACACTTGGCGGGAGCATCGATTTTCCTTTTCATCATCAACGGATGCAACTGATCATCGCAGCGAGGTGGGGATAGGCCAAAATAATGGAGGGTGAAGCAGGGAACACGGTGGTGTTGTCAGATTTAAACTAGCTCGCTCCGTCGCAACGGTAGCTCATTGGAGACCTTAATTTACGGACAACCCACGTACAACAGGGATCAAAACTTCTGTGGCGAAGGCTCTGCGAGACCCTAAAAGCCAGTATGGCCCTGCGATATCTGCCTAGAATATGGAGGCTTACCAGAGTGCTTTTCTTACCGACTACTGGTAGGACAGACTATTCCCGTGCAAAGTCGTACAGGCCCATTAGCCTCATGTCTTTTGTACTGAAGACAATAGAAAAGATTATAGACAGGCATATTAGAGAGGGGATACTGGTGACTTTTGGACTATCCCAAGATCAATATACCTACCTTCCAGGTCTATCTACAGAGACAGCACTCAGCCGACTAACAATGAGTGCAGAAACTGCTCTGGAAAGCAAAGAAAGCGTACTTGCTGCCTTCTTAGATATAGAAGGCGCATTTGATAACACATTCTTTAACTCCGTGACTGCTGCCTTGGAGCGAGGGTTGGAGGAAAATAGCTGCAGGTGGATTGACTGCATGCTAAGACAAAGCTTGGTATATACTACATTTGCTAATCAGACACTAGAATCCAAGGTGGCCGGCGATTGTCCGCAGGGAGGAGTACTTCCACCCCTGCTGTGGAACCTAGTTATAGATGGATTGTTAGTGGAGCTCAACCACAAAGGATACTACTCCCTGAGATACGTAGACGCCCTAGTCATTCTCGTTGAGGGAAAATTCAACAAAACGATCAGAGAGCTCATGCAACGATCACTGAACATGGTGAACAAATGGTGTGCTAGAGAAGGATTGAAAGCCTCACCCTCTAAAATCATCATTGTACCTTTCATACGCAGGAGGAAATTGGACGGCCTAAGATCCCTCCTAAATGTTGAGAACCTCAATCGTCGGGCGAGGTGAACTAGGAGTAATCTTTGACTCCAAACTCACCTGGACCTCACACATTTAAAAATTAAACGTAAATACAAGGATTTAATAACCTGCAAGGACACATACGGACTAAAAATATATAGCTTTCAAATTAAAAGTTAAACATTTATTGGTAAATAACAAAACAACATAAAGAACAATAATACGTAGGAATTAAACTCTATAACTGTCTGCCAAGATCACTTAGAGAGCAAACGTTTGCAAAGTTTAAGAAGTATATAAAACAGGTTTTATTGGACAATGCATTTTATGGTATTAATGAGTTTAAGAGATTTTTTCACGGATTTTTGTTTATTTGTTCTGTTATTTTTATGGTACATTAAAATATCTGACGTATATTTACTATTTTAAGTGTTTTATTTTATTAACTTACATGACTTGTGTAATGTTTGCAAATGTAAACAAGCTACATCAATAAAGAATTGAAATTGAAATTGAAATTAAAGAGAGGAAAACCACTTTTTTCCCAATACCGTTAGCCCGAGATGGAACGGATGCCGTACCCTAATTCCCGAGGTGAGGACAGGGGAAGAATCATCATACTACCGACCCATGTTATTCATTAAAACATTTATTATATAACTATTTATATGCATTGTATGTAGTAATAAAGAACTGTTATTATAATCAATTTGGAAATTACCCTTGCGGTAATTAGACGTATGTACGATGGATAATGGGGGCTTAGACCATTGATGGTATACAGGCTGTACACCAGTCTTAGATCAGCAATCATGTTTGTTGCTTTGGTGTGGTGGCCCAAAACCATGCAACACACAACCATACAACTCTTCAGCAAGGTCCAAAGACTTGCCTGCATCAGCATGATAGGGGCTATTACCACACCCACTGCAGCAATGGATACGCTATTAGACCTCACATCACTTCATATTCTCATAGTGGGGAAGGCAAGACTGGCACTCTAAAGACTGCAGCTAGCAACGGTCAAAGTAAAAGTTAACGCCCCACACAGAAGACTCTTGACAGATATAATGAGGTCTGACCATATGATAGTCAGACAGGTCACGCCCAATCACCTGGTATCAGTCTTTCAAGCTAAAATATTCGCGATCATTAAATGCGCGAGAACCAATATATAGAGGAACTGTCGAGGTAGGCGTATCTATTATCACATTTGACAGCCTGGCGGCACTGAAGGCTCTCCAAAGCCAAAAGACTTCATCCAAACTGGTATCAGACTGCTTCAACACTCTGAACGACCTGACCAGACAGAACAAGATAATATATCATATACTTGTTTCTCATTAATCACTTGGTGAAACATTATGTTAATATATAGGTTTTATAATTAAAATCACTTGGTTTGTTTCACAAATATTTTTTTATTTTCGACTAGTTTCGGCTTATTGCCATTATCAAGAATGATGTACAAAATAATTTTACCGGTATATAAATAAAGAACAAGATAACATGTGTCTGGACACCGGGACACTCCGATATTGAGGGAAATGAAAAAACTGAAGAATTAGCAAGGCAGGGAGCCACCATATTATTTATGAGACCTAAACCTGTCTTGGGCATAACAAAAAAGCCGAACCGCTGCAAAGTCAGAAAGTGGACTCGCAACAAACATAAAGAATACTGGGAAAGCAGACCATGCCTTAAGCACAGAAAGGCTATCAATTCTAACCAGGCTGCAGGACTACTAGTACTAAGCAGAGCACAGCTGACGACAACTTTAGCACTGCTATCAGGCCACACAACTCTTAAAGAACATTTAAGTAAAATAGGTCTACACAACAGCGACACCAGCTGTCAGTTATGTGATATGGCACCGAAAATATCAGTTGTAATGCGCTGGAAAACAAAAGACAGCACAACCCCTGAAGGACCTGCGCAAGTTAGTGCAGCGCATCGAGTTTGGAATAGTTGCGTAAATAAGGCAATATGAGGAAGAAAAATAAGCCTCCTAGGCTGCAGTGCATCCGGATCTGCAAAGAAGACGGCCCCCACAGAAAAAAATGCTGGTTACAACGAATTTATATTATGTTCCTATATTGATAAATAGCGGGGTTTTCTAGTATCACTTAACTACTAATGCTACTTACGAAAAAATAGAGATTTCATCTCATCAGTTTTAGTCACCCGTCACTGGATGAATAATTTGTGTTAAATACTAATGCAAGTATTATACTATTATTGATTTTTAATGCTTCCCCATCGTTTGAGTATTGTACTAATTCTTGCACCATTATGTGTTTTTGCAATATGGGGTAATCCACTAACTTTATGCCTCGAGGTGGTTTAAAATCCTATAAAATTGCATATTTAATTTTTTCTACTTGCTAATATTTCACGGAATTAAATGTCGATTATTCTTCAAACGATAAGATCTCTAATATCATTGTGAAATGAAGAAATGAACTGATAAATGGTGATTTTGGGGTATCTAGCGTATTTATATTTAGTTGTTATCAGAGGATTGCGAGGGACTCTAACATTGATTGGTTAATTTTGCTCACGGCTAGATTATGTTTGCGGCGCTGGGTCGAGAGGTGCATGTTGATTTTAAATGTCAAATGCACATCTTAGTAAAATTATAACAAGCAAACCTAGTTAACAAATATATTAAAATAAACTCTAAACTTGAATTACTGAGCTTATTAAAAAACTAATCTAACAAGCAATGGATGAGTGACAACACAAGGCATAGTCACTAAAACGCGCGATTAACAAATAATTGCACATAATACTCTGCCTTAATCAATTGATGGTATCGGTACGTTATCGAAAATTTGTCTATAAATTTGAAGATCACACCCTGGTATGGTTTAGCTAAGGGCGGGAATATGTCAGCGTATGGCACAGAGAAATTATTTAGTATTCTTTCCAAACCTTGACCTTGTTCTGTGTAAATTAAATTCCGCTTCTGCAGACATAAGTGACGGTGCCCCATACCTCCTGCTTTCACGTGCCTGTTGATGGTATCATATGCAAAATGCAGATCCTGGCACCACTAAAAGCAAAGGCAGGCAGTAAACATGCTACAGAAGGCCCTATGGCTATGATGAAGTTGTACAAATCCAAATAGTTAATGCACTAAGCGATTAAATGAAACAATAATATGGATTGTAATGTGGGGAGGCAAATCAGGAAACATGCGATAATAAACAAATAAACTGTAAATTTACAGTTAGTAAACTTGTCTTTATTCTGCAGCCTTGATAAAACCATAGGTTAAATGGGGTACTAGCGAGGTGTGTTAGCCTCTCATGAACTGCGACTTAACAGATCTATTGTTCTAAAGATAAAACCATACAACTCGTACAACACAACAAAAACTACGGTAACACACCAGAAAACTCTAATTGATAGGGTAGGGTGGCTTTCTTGAGTGCGTGTGTGCGTACAACTGGTTTAAAAAAATTGAAATACATATACGATCTTACTGCAAGTAAATATTCGCAATTAAAGTTCCATTGTTCAAAAGAAATTCATAATAGGCCAATTATTATTATAAAATTTTTGCCAAGAGAAATAGAGGACCTCTCCGTGCTGGTTTTACCGAAACCACCTCGGACCCGCGAAAAAAGGGCCGTGCGTTCTCGATACAATTGCTCGCAATTCAAATTTAGCATAGGACCGTACTGAAAATTTTTGCAATTATGAAAAAGGGAAAGTTATAACAGATATGGTTAAAGGTATTAAGATTATGTGGGTTGGTGGCGATTTTTTGTACAAGGAATCTAAGGCATACTTCAATGGGAATTAGCTTAGTAAATTGGTACAGGTAGATAGGTTACGTATGGTATTAAGCGGGTGTCTAATTTTTGTCTGTATACGAAGTGTTAATTGTGCAAATACCTGGATATTTCCAACAAAAGATGGACCAGGTTTATGGAACAGGATAACGGCGTAATTAAGAAGAAATTGGTAAATCATTTTGCAAATGTCTACAGCTGTATCAACCAAATCATGGCTTGAATTGTATAAGTGAGGCTACCGAACTCTCTTCTTGATACTCGCTTTGAGATTTTGGGAGTGTGTTTCAAATGTTAATTTATTATTATTTCCTTAACGTCATTTTCTTTTTATTTGATTGCTTGGCCGTTTAATGTTAGAGTGTACTTGAAGTAGTATATATATTTTTTTCCTACGGTTTGTGTACAATTAATGCATGCTAGATAAAGGTTAAATACAATACAATACAATTCCTATGATCAATGTTAGCTAGTTTTTGTCTGCCCTGTTGAGGAGTATAAGAGCTACCTTAATTTTTATTTTCTTTGATGATCTAAAATTGCCTTCGGTAAATAGCGGTTGATAGTTTAATTAAAAAAAAAATTAATATTTAACTAGTTATGGATATTCTATAAGAATGCTAAAACGACTTATCTACTACTAACTAATACTTCCTTAATAATGGTTTTTATTAGTTTAGTAATGCATATGTGTAGGTCACTGAAGTTATTAATGCTATGACGATTTCCTTGGCAAGAGACCGGGAATAATCCAGGAATATCAATCGTAATGCCTAAAATAACATTATGAACAGTTTTATCTCACTCTCTTAAGCCTTTTTCATTAAATTTTAGACTAAGCGATTTTCACTGAAAATTCAATTGTAAATTTCATCTTTAAATATTCTACTCCTATACATAAGAATAGTTCTCCGTTTTTCTTAGTATTCATAAATTTTAAAGCACCTTCTCTGTTATCTAATACAAAAAATAAATCACAGATACTTATCATGATTTTCATTTTTCCGTGTTGGAATGAAACTTTGAGTTTTTTTCGTTTTATTAAGAGTTTTATTATAATATAATTACTCATAATTATTCTGATTTGTTTTATATTTCAATCACTTAATGCAATTGTTCGCTTTTAATATCCTTTGAATCTGAATTTTATAGAATTTTCAATGTTATGAATGCGGACTGCGAGATAAATTATCTTTGTTTTATGAATCACCTTAGCTCGTTTTTCAGTATCAATATCTAACTTCCGAAGCCTTTTTATGCTTGAAAATAAGCCTGAATTGTTAAACCATAACAGCTACATAAAAACAGCACTGTCTCCTCTTAATAATAATTTTTTTTTATAACTATTTAATTTAATAATTTAACAAGGTTAAAAAATAAAAATTGTTGATTACTGATTTTTTATTAGCCAGATTCATTTCCCACATTAATTGTTTACATTCAATATTACGGACAACTAAAAATTGATACAATAGTAGATATATTTTTCAGTTTACTAAAAAAATATAGGAGTATTATATTGAGTTGAAAAATGTAAATCCTTTAGGGCCAATCTTTTTTACTATTGAAATCTGGAATGTCCGCTTTCGAAATTTTATTTTAAGATGATTGAGTAGTTTTCAAAGGTATTTCTTATTATTATTATATTGTCAATGCACGTTTAGTAGGTTTTATTGTACAAATATTTTCTTCACTAGAATCTTAAATATCACTACAAATTTTTCATTCTCTTCAGTCTTCAGTAATTACTTCTATTTGTCTATATTTTCTTGTAATGTCAACGCTAGAAAAATAGTAGATGAGGCCAATATATCTGACATTAGTTCGCACATTCTTATAGAAACATAATATTAAAACATGATAGTATAGTTATCATCACGCCAAAAAATATTAAATCAGGGGTTTTCCAATAAGAGGTTTCATTTTGAATAGCCCGCTATATGGACAGCTGTCACTTATGCAGCTGTCATCTTTTGACATTTGATAAATAAATACTACGCCATTAGTAAAAATGCAACGATACACGCTTCAATAACGCATTGAAAATGTTAAAGTTCACCACAGAAATGTAGTCACAGTTCGCCAAGATAAAGAACTTTTGGGTCGTCGTGAAGCACCTTCTCGGCCAGCAATAGTAAAACTGGTTAGAAATTTTGAGCTGTTGGGACAACTGAAGAAGAATCGAAACCGTGTGCTCCGCTCAAGAATAATTGAGAATATTTCTGCTGTAGCCAATAGTGTTAACGAAAACCCAGGTTTGTCGATTCCTCGTCGATCTTTGGAATTAGACATTCCAAAAACGACAATACACCGTATTTTGAAAAAGACTTAAGTTTGAAGACGACTCTAGCCGGTCGATCACCAGCAATGTGATTTTGCTGATTTAGTCCTTGAAATGCATCAAAATGATCCAGATTTTCATCGAAGTCATCTTCGGTGATGAGGCCCATTTTCACCTCGGAAGCTACGTGAATATCCGCATTTGGGGCTTGGAAAATCCAATAATGCTTATTGAAAAGCCTTTCCCTCCTCAACGTGTCACTGTTTGGTGCGGTTTTTGGACTGGCGGTGTAATTGGACCTTATTCGAAATTGAGGCTGTTGCAACTGTTACGATGAATGGATTGCGCTATCCAGCTATCATTAATGATTTTCTATGGCCGGAATTGTAAGATATTGATATGAACGACGTTTATTTTTAACAAGACGGCCCTACGTATCACACAAGCAACGAAGCAATTGCAATTTTGCAAGAAAAGTTTCCTGGCCTTGTTATTTCGCAAAGAGTTGACAATAATTGGCTGCCGAGATCTTGTGACTTAACATCTTTGCACTTTTTTCTTTCGGGCCACGTGAAAGATATGGCAAGACTTTAAAGATGGAATTCGTGAAGTTATCGAGGATATTCAGCCGCAAATGTGCGAATTGGTCATGGAAAATTTCATAAAAAGGATATGGTGCTGCAACCGTAGGCATTTGGCTAATATCATTTTCCATCGTTAATGGCATACCTTTCTCTTTACAATGAAATACATATCCATTGATTTCTCTTAAAATATACTCGTTTTTTTAATATCAATGAAATCTCTTATTGGAAAACCCATTATAATGACATGCAATGTCAAATAAATATCCCTTTTTAGGACGAAAAAGGCCATATTTGGCAAAATATTTGATGATCAATCGTCATTAATAGAGTCTTCATGGAGCAACTGTCACTAGAAGAATAGAGGTCGATAATGGTAGAACGCATATTTTGTGAATTCAAGCCTTTCCAAATAAGATCAAAATTTTCTGTGAAAAATTATTATGTAAGAATAATTTTTGTTAGCATTTTGGATAAAACAAATAAGTGTGTATAAATTTAGGTAAATCATGTAAAGAAGTGCCAGTGGTTTAATTGATTCATATAAATATTACTGCATGATATTTATATCACAAAAATCGTGTACGACATCATTTGGAAATTTGCACAAACAAAACATGCTTAAAATGTTATCTGAGTTACGTTATAATAAAACAGCAAAAAATAAAATAATCTAAAATAAATCTGACAAGTTTTAAAATGACGAAAGAAAAATTTATCTTGTTGTACAAAATAACACTGGAAAATATATAAATCTGCTTCAATATTATAAATATTTCTCACAATTCAAAAGGATAATCATTAAAAATCCTAATACTTGAATGGTGAATATTTGTCTGAGAATTAAATGAAAATAGAATTTTTGTAATAAATATATTAGAAAGTTCATTGAACGTCCTAGCATCAAATAAAAGAAAATTATAGACATAAAAGCGAATAATAGCTGTTATCAAAGTGGTGTGGTTTTCTAATTTACAAAGACGACTGTTTACAAAATTTTAGATATAATTAATGATACAGTTTAAAAATTACCAAGAGAAAAAAAAAATCCAAGAGTTGTTCCTTTGAATCGCCCAACCCCCTATGCTCGAAAACAAGATGGTGCGCCAGTTGATACTATACTCGAACAAAACTATTGGGAAGCATTTAAGGAATTGAAGGCGAACACTTCGATCGATAGAATAATCTATAAATTTTCCATTAATTTTTGGTAAAGATTAAAACATGTTAGGAAGAAAGAGATATATTGTAGCCTAAAATTATTTACTTTTATATAAAAAATAAAAGCAATTTCTAAATGATTTAAAATAATTTTAACCAAAAAGGGAGAAAGGGGGTTGCTTATAGCTGTTTCTTTTTATTATTAGTTTACTAAGATTTATATAATAATATACTTAGTTTGACTATATTTAGTACCTTATCCATTTTTTTAAATAAACAACGCATTCTTTCAGTGTTACAATATGAAACATTAATTATTTTGCATTAAAACTCAACCTTGTCATCGAATGGAAAATGGTCGTTAGGTAGGAGATCCTCAAGATTTGGGCGATTATGACATGATACATTATTATGAGGAACTTGGAGCTAGGGACCACCAACACGTTTAGCTATAATCATTTAATCAAGTCATAGCAGCTGCACCAACCGCCTATATCAAACCTCAATATTTCTACACGTTTAGGTCTAAAATTTCTTTTCAACTGCATTGAAAACAGTACTTTCAGATTTAATGCTCAACTGCTTTGTGTACTTCTAAAGATTTAATTAATACTGCAGTTGATTTGTGTCCACATTTATCAGTAAAGATTTTAGGGAGCATTTCCAAAGCGATTAAAAATGTTCTAATAGCATACGTTTCTAATCCTAGAAATGTGTCAGCATATTGTTTTAACTGCTTTGCAAGTTCTACTTTAGTGAAACAAGCACCAGGAACACACTTTACACAAACTTTGCATCTCTATATATGTTTCAAATATACCAATAAGCCTTTTCATGTCATCCATGTAGTATTAGTAGCTACAAGTATAACAATAGTAAATATTCCGGAATCTTTGCCAACGAGCTTAAAAATGATACAGGGTATACTAATGTTTCAATCCTTACTTGGTCGCAATAACCCAATTCTTCAGAAGATGAGTTAAGCAAAGAAGTCAACTGTTTAACTCCGACTTTTAATGTAACTTTAAACCTGCAACAACAACATTTTTGCGTCTCCAAAATATTTTCCTCACTTTGGTACCCGGCGACTTCACCGGGTACCAAATCTACTTGGAAACGTTCTTCAACATACTTCATGAGTGCTCTTGCTAAAATAACAACAGAGCTGTGCTGTCTTTTCAATCTAAGCATCTTGTTTTTCATCGGCAATTATCATGATAGTATTTATGAAGCAGCCATACATAAAATTGGATTAATGAGGCTTTTATTTGAAATGCCATTATATAGGTGATTAATAAAACTCTTCGGTTTTGAGATTTTACACAGCTTAATCATTTACCTGATGAAGCCACTGTGACTCAAAACAATTGCCGCGGTGCATCGATATTAAACTGTGTAAATTCTCAAAACCGAATAGTTTTATTTATCACCCATAAATAATATTCCAAATTAATACATTTAATCTCTATTTCAATACTTACCAATAATTATGCAGAATCATTGTCTGTAGAGATTAATATTTAATAATAGTTTTTAATTTAAATAAAAAAATCTGTTTTTATTTTATAGTAAGTATTACACATTACCGACATTCTCAATCTATATACAATTACCATTAAAGAATGATTTATGGAGAGTCTGAAGGCAAACTGGGCCGTTATCTGGAAACACTTTTCTGATATAAAATTCCATACGCGAATGGGGAAAATGATTTGGTCTCAAAATGATTTCACTTTGGTGGTGTTAACAATATACGGCGTATAATTGGCAATATTTCGGAATTGAATGCAAACCGAATGGGCCGTTCATACCACTCTAATGGGAATGAATATTCACCGGCGTTCCGAGGAGCGTATCATCAGGAAAGGGGCATAAAAATTTAAATGTTATTTCTAGACCATCGCATAGATCGTTAATATGTAATTGAAGCCAGTTTGGAAGTATATACTTGAGCGATATTTTATTGATACCACTCCGGATAAAGTGAAGAGGCTACATTTTCACTGCGTTCAGACTCCGCCGGCATTAAATAATACAATTTTCCATTTCATAAAAGCACGTTCAGTAATAGGGGCGTTAAAACATCAGCTTGTTCCATTGCGTAGTGTATAGGTTTATATTATTGAGGTGTTAATAAAGACGATCGTATAAAAATTGAAAGTTATCACACAGTTGCACTCAGTTTTTTAGGATTATTAGTAAGTGAAATGCGTATATTAAATTAATGATAGTAAAATATAGCTTCTAAGATGGTTCATAAGTAGTACACGATTCATTGCTATATACCATTTTAATTAATTATAAAGAAATTTGAAAAGCAAACATTTAATATGTTTTTATTGTAGTCAATGCTGTATGTTATACTACTCTCTCGATAGAACACATTTTCAAATTGGGAGAAGAGAGAAGTTATGTTTAAAGTTTTTTTCTGTTTTCATATATGAACTAGTTTCAACGTTAATAATATTTTTGAATAAAATAACTGTATCAGAAGGAACAAAATTAACGAGAGAAAATAACATATACAAAATTTTGACTTTAAATATCAGTTTGACCCCCAGAAAAAAATTTATAGGTTTTGAAATATTTTACAATTGATTTGTTCTTTTAATTATTTCTAGAACCTAAGATACGAATGATAACATCGTTATGGGTCGGTTAATGATTGGCAATACTTTTGCTAATTTGATTATATCTGGAAATTAACCTATTTTCATTTACTAATAAGTAAATAAAGTTATTAATGAACTTGCTTTTGGTTTGTTTGGAGCTTCCGTACATACTTGCTCGTTATCTGTTTTCGGATAGTTTTGGTTGCTCACCTGTATTTATTACGATAATTATTACTTTAGAGTTTTAATTCAGGTGATATTTACTTCTCGTAAATATCATCAATCATACTTAACTTACCACGCATTTTGAATGTTTAATATAAAACCATATTAATTTTGATTCATACATTATTTTAATTTTTGTAGGAAAACATTTTTTAACAGAGTCGTGTGTGCAAATAAAATAATCAATTTACTAGAATTATTCAGTGTATGGTATCTATTAAGATTCCAATCTACTTCTTGTATCTTCTGGAAATACTTAAGTTTATTAATGTTGGCAATTGCCCTAAGTGAACCTAACATAGTCGTACGTTCATGAATAGGAAAAATAATATTTACTGATGCCCATATGATCAAACAATGAAGCATCAGCACAAGTTGTATTTATTTGAAATACATTTATATTCTATAGCTAACCAATTTATCTAGTATATAGCTGTTTAGAGTGTCAGTTAAATATGTGTCTTTATAAACATTTGTATTAAAAAACAGAGCACAAACATGAAAAAGTGGCGCAAAGGTATTGCACTAAGTTTTACATGTATTCTTTAGTGTTTAAGACCAAAAACAGCAATGAAGTTATCTGTCAACCGAAGTTATACATCAAGTTTTCCGGAAATACGAAACTTTTGACCAAAATTAGCATCTAAAAATGCACGCTCCGTTTTAAATATCGCCAATAATATGCGTTTAATAATCAAAACCTTTTATATATAATACTAGTAATGGGTTTTGGAAATGCCACAGATTTGTATCCGCCGAAAAATACATTTTCAGGTTTTCCTTCATACTTTTGATCTGAGCGACGTCTAAACTTTAATCAAATCACCTGATATTTGGTATCAGGACTTCTCAAGGATCACTATGACTAATTTGAGAAGATAAACCAATTCTAAAAAAAAATTTCTGGTCACCCTAGGCTATATATTTTGTGGAAGATGATTATATAATCTTATGCAATTATATAGTGGACCTTGCTCAAATTTATTTAGCCTGTGTGACGGATACCTGAAGGTACTATCTTCAGTTATTCTAGTTAGTATTGTGGGTCAATTTAGAGTATATTAGAAAAATAATTCTCTATTCCTACACACGCACTTAATGCACTCTTATACGTAACTAACTGGAACTAAAAAAATGCTTAATCTTCTGAACAAGGGGTTCAGCTATCGGTTTTTCCCATCCTACACATTTTTGGAATTTCGTACTTCGAAGATATTAATATAGAATTACATTGTGCGCTACTACACAAACATACAATTCCATATATAACGTAGGAGTAGAAATTAGCGCAATAAAACGTTTCAACGATATGGTCATTAGTATTACTGGCAAGTATCTTTCGGCTTTAGAGTCAAGTATTATTCCAAGAAACTTAGAACTTTTTATAAATTGAAAATTGTGATAATTTATAGATAATTTTTGAGTAATTAATGATTGATTAAGAGACTTGTAATAAACCACGTGCTGTTATAGACAGACATTGAACTATAGCATTACAACTGGGCGAATTCATAAATTTAATTTCAACAGAAATAATCATAATTGATGTCATCAGATATACTAGACAATACATTGTCAATTTACCTAGAATTGCGAATATTCCCAGAGACAAGGGCTTTAAAACCATTTCATATATAAACATCTGCAAAATTGAAATGGAATAAATTTTTATTTATTGATTGATATTGAAGTATTAAAAGCAAATAGTTTTTCCATTGTCCATAAAAACTTATTGAAATTAGAAGTTGATGCTCTATAAATAGTAATGATGACAATATTGGGATCTAAAGTTTGAATTGCGAAAAATTGACAATCATATTCAAACGAAAGTTTGAAATAGCGTTTCCCCATCTAACATATTAGATCTACAAAAATTTGAAACATTTATAACTTGTAATCTGAACAAAATTTATGTTATCTGAATTCAGCCAATGAAAAAAACAGAGGAAATGATATGTATAGTCATTTCCTCCCACAAAAATGATTCAATCCAAAAAATCCAAATAAAGTTAATTATTATTGAATAATTGGATATTCATGTAAAAGATACTAATAAAATTATTTTTATCATTTCTTCCGTTTCTACTAAATGTAAATGCTGTTATGTATTACTATTATTTACGTTTTTAAGTTCTTCTTCACAAGCCATGGAAAAAAATATATTTACACACACTACTGTTGGTCAAAGATATCTTCAAAATCTGACCTTTTTTTTCATTATACTGCACCTGTAAATTAAAATAAATAAATACTCTTTATTACGGTAATCGCCTTTATTTACAATTAATACAAACATGTTATATGTACAAAAAATTTTTAGTTAAAGAACTACAATAAAATTAAATAATTTGTTAACCTTATATAACAAAACCGAAAATACATTATATTCTGGTTAGCGCATATACAATAAATAATACTGTTAATACAATATTTAATTTACAAAATATATTTTGTTTATATTTTTGTTTTTTCTGACGTTTGGAGCTTTTTCTGCTCCAAAGTAGAAAACTCTTTGGAAACATCACGTTTTAAATAGGCGCTCTCCAAAAACCCCTTACCAAAGCTCACTAGCCTTAAAATCCAGGAGTGGAGCGCCACGGATACCTCCACAGTGTCCTAATCCAAACCGGTTTGGGACCAGGCGGGCTTTATCGTTATCAAGAAAAAGGTAGACTGGGCAATGAGGAGTTTCTCACTATAAAAATTTCCAGGGATGGACGAGATTTGTCCGGCTCTCATACAGTGGGGCAAGAATGTTATCCTGGACACCCTAGGAGTGTACACGTGGTGTATTGCCTTCCGATAGATATCCTATACATGGAGGGAAACTAAAGTAATCTTCATACCGAAATCAGAACGCGTGGACTACACCACAGCGAAAGCATACCGACAAATAAGCCTCACATCTTTTCTAATAAAGATACTGGAGGGATTATGCGACCGGTACATTATTGAAACAGTCATAGTCAACATGCATACTGTGAAGGCAGGTTGACGGACTCGGCCCTGCATACTGTGATGAGCAGAATAGGCCGATCCTTTGAGCAAAAAGCCTTCACCCTTGCGACTCTCATGGATATTAAAGGAGCCTTTGATAAGACCTCCTTCCCAAAGATAACAGCTGCATGATTGATTGTTGAAGCCGTTATTATATGATACATCTTGATTACTAAATAGGTTAAGCAATAATAACACTTTGCCAGTATCACGAATTTTTACACTTTTTATTGTGACTAGTTTTCACCCTATTCAAACAAACGAATACCTACCTATTCGTTTGATAATGTCCGAATAGCACGAAATTAGTCACAATAAAAAGTGTAAAAATTCGTGATACTAGCAAAGTGTTATTATTTCTTAACCTATTTCGTATATCAGCTGCACTTTGACGCTGGGGAGTTCCGGTGGCCCTAAACAAGTGATCTTCAACATGCTGCAATAAAGGACAGCTAAGATTACAATGCAAACTGGAACTGGTACTGTTCACAAGATAAAGAAAGTTTAAACACTTCAATCTACCAATATTTCGGGGCGAAGAACTCTCCCTGAAAGATCAAATACCTGGGCATTCTTTTAGACAATAAATTCAACTAGAATATCCATCTGACGGAGAGATCTAAGAAAGCATACATAGCCCTCTGGTAATGCAGACGAGCTGTGGGGAAAACATGGGGACTATCTCCAAAGGTAGCTTTATGGATATATACAACCATCGTGTGGCAATGTTGGCATATGCATCAATAATATGGTGGCCAAGAATGACCACGAAATCAGCCTTAAAGCTCAATAAAACGCCCTTTTGAGTGCTACAAGAGCCATGAAAACAACACCAACAGTGGCTTTGGAAGCCCTTCTGCACCTGTCGCCTTTGTACATATTTATCAGAGAACAGGCAGCAGCAGCAGGACACAACAACAGCAAAGGTAACAAAATAGCAGATGGTTTTCCGAGGAAGGCGCTCGGACGAACGTGCGGATCGTACCCCTCCCTTCCGCCCTCCCAGTCAGATTTAAGTACCATACTGAAAATTGCATCAGATGCCACAAGGAGCGATGGGACAACACACCTGGCTGTAGGGTCTCAAAAAACTTCATCGCAATAAACACCACAATGACCAGATACTGTATGCATAGTCCACAGAAAACCTACGGAAGGTCGTAGGGCTCCTAACAGGACACATAAATTTAAGATCTCACCTGAACAAACTAAGACTACAATCGCAGAGCATGTTCTTCTAGATTGCCCGGTATTATCCAACCTACGTGAATTCATAATGGAAGAGGGATGTCTATCTAAGGTAATCAGACATCCTAAGAGTCCCTCTTGCTGCAGTCCTGGTGTTGTGCCAATGCCTTGGGATAGCTTGACCGTAGCAAGAAATGAGGGCTGAGATGGGAGGACGCACAAAGGGCCTACTGCGGCCCTTTGGTTGATATTTCTTGCAGAATATCGGATTATAATATAATATGGTAAAGATTAGTCGACTTTTATAGTTAATAGCAAATTTTTAAACTATTTTGCACTTCAGTAAATACGTGTGATCGATAGCAACGGTATAGTTCGAAAGAAACTATATAAATAGAATGCAGATAAGTTAACCAATATCATGTTTGCGCTCCTCGCACAAATACGAAATTGTAGCTCAAAAAACAAGACAAAATTCTTATTTGTAAATACAGACATTATATTATTGTACTTTAACGGATATATATTCTACATGTGACCGCCTACCCAACGAATTGTCGATACCAACTACTAGAAATTGTTTTATAATGTCACTTCATTAGGAGTACATATTTGTGAATTTTTGGTTTTAAACAAAATAGCATTTGTTTTACTTGCGTTGAGAAATCCTAAATTTTTAAATATAGCTAATTGCATAGCATGTCTACATCAAAATATAGCTTAGCTGTCACTAAACAGCTTGTATCATCCGAACAGTTTGTCAAAAAGCACTTCAAATCTGACCTCAATATCTGTAAATCATTTATGTATATTATAAACAAAATAGGACCCAAAACTCCTACATTTCCTGTCTCCTTGATGGCAGATATGACGTGCTTACCACTCTCTTGAATTATAACTGTTTGCTTCCTGTTCAATAGATGCAGTTTGAACTAATGTGATATATTAGCTCTGATTCCATATTTTTAAATTATTTTCACAAGAAATTTATGATCAATAATATCTCTTAATAGATGCTAAAATATCCATTGCTTATTCATTATTTTCTAAAGCATTGTTTATATATACTTAAAGGTAGCACTATCAATTGATCTTCCTTCTATATATGCATTCTGATGTTTACTGTGGTATCTTTAGTGAACATCAGAATGCATATTAAATCATTAAAAGAATGGTTACTAATCTTTTACACATAGCTAATTCAAATATTTTTCAAAATGATGGCAAAAGGCGTATTGGTCTATAATTTTCTATCAACTACTTAAAAGTTGATAAAATAAAAGCTACTTTCAATTTATCTGGAAAAATTTGAAGGAATTATTTATTATGTAGGCTAATATTACTGCTATTGGTTCTATGCTTAATTTTATTATGCTTATGATTTAAAGATCTATTATTTTAACTTCTTTTATCCTTTTGAAAGATCTATTATTTCAACTCTAGTTACTGAAAGCAAAAAATATTATCTAATATTTGATCATAAGATATGTTTCTTGAGGGCGTATTTTGTACTTTTAATTATATAATACTATCAATTACAAATTGATTATATTTCTCTGCGACGGTGCATGCTTCCCCGGTACTCTCTTATTTTCGAACCAGCGTTAATTATTTATTTAAATATTCCCCACATACATTTAATTTTATTATCGGAATGATTTAATTCTTTTATCATACATTTAATATTCTTGTTCGTGTATACTTGATACTTGATAGTTACATGATTATGTAATCTTTGATTTGTTGCTTTGTTTCCCATACCTTTTATTTCATTAAAATTACATAATAAAATTATACACATAATTTGTCTTTTGCCTTTTACATACGTAGTGTTAAGTTATTTCAATTATGTCCTTATTAATTTTATGTTAGCATATAAACATCTATTATTGCTTGTGTTTTAATTTTGTCTTTTAATCCTCTTAATATAATTATTTATTTTATCTGTTCCCACTTCTTTATATGATCTTTGAAATTTTGTGGGTTGCTGTTCTTCATTTCATTTAATTCATCTATAAAATAATTCGGGCTTATGTTTATTTGTTCTACGTTTTTATTTCTGGTATTATAATTATACTCTATTGACATTTTTGTTTTGCCATATATTTTTTTCTCTTTATATATTTCCACACTCGTCTTTTCCATTTTCATATTTTTGTTGTTTGCTACTTCTATTTTCTTTATTTAATTTTAATGGCCTTCATTTCTATCTAGATTGATGTCATGATTCGATTCAATTAATTTTCTATAACCAATTAATTTAGCATATACAAAATATTTAGAATATATAAGTAAATTATAGAATTAACCTTAATAAAAAATGAAACATATAACACAACAATCTGCAATATAAATAAATGATAATGGGTATCTGTTAGTCGAACACACTATATATATAGTGTAATTTTAAATAAAGTGGTAAAACAAAGTCCCTTTCTTCATCATAAATAAATTTTGTGTTCATGCCCAAATTAATTACATTAATTTTGCAATATTTACTTCATATACCGACCTTAATAATAACCTTCAGTAGAGAATTGTGTCATAATTGCAGGGTTAAAAATATGTCTAGGTATAAATTAACAACATCCCCCAACACTCCACATTCGACCCCAGCGCGATGGCTTGCTGCCATGTTGTAGGTCAAGGTGTTTCATGTATTATCATGACTTTATTAGAGCGAGGGGATGTCGGATATTTGACGTTTATTGCTGGTTTTCGTATAATTTAATGCCCTCACATTATAAATTTTTGTATTACGCTTGCCAAAAAATAATCAGATTTCATTTTCATTTTTTAATAAAACCCATACATTAACTGCTACATATTTCATACATTTAATATGCGGAAAAAAATACTTACGTCGGGTTAATAGATAGTTTCATTTTACGGACATTTTACTTAATACAGTATTAAAATTATACTTTAAGTTTACCAATGTATTAAAGCTGTGTTTGCAAAATATGTTTTAACATTTTAACTGAATTAGTTTAATTAAATGCCATTTCATCATTATTTGATATTATGAATAAAGACTACCATAAAACTATGATGAATGTAATAAATAATTATTACGATACGTTATTCATAATTTAGGATATGTTAATAAATATATATTTTATATATTTGATGCGTACGTAAGGATATGTTATAGTTAAACTGAATGCTATAAATTGAGGCAATCCTGTTAGGGGCACACAAATGGAATCATCTAAAAACTTTTTGATAAAATATATGAAAGAGACTTCCTTCTAAGGACGTCAAGTTTCCGTTTAGTTTATAATAAGCATCGTTATCGTGATGCATAAAATTTGATACCACGCCTGTAGACAACTCTTTTCCAACGTAAAAGTGGAATTTTTAAAAACGTTGTACGCGTTGGTGGTAAACTATAGATAGGCCTGTGATCGATACGGTCTTGTATCACAATGGGAGCAAATAGCCCGCAGGCTTTCCATCCATTTATATACCCGATATTTTTGTTACGGGAAATTGGATCATTCTGATTTCCATATACCTAAGCCGGATCAATGGAAGGACCACAATAACAAGAGAACGCTCATCTAGAGGTACTTAGCTTGCAAGCCATAATCTAGACATGTTTATTTTTACTGGGATTATTTAAACGCCATGCATGCGTCTGCAAATTGCGGCCTGTCTTAAAAAAACATCTACCCCAAATTGTACTCTTCATCTTAAGAATAATTTTATTTTGTATTTATTATTATTATTTATTTCAAATATTTAAAAACAAATTTTCTGATTTAGCTGTTTATTTTATAGATTATATTAAAATATATAAAATAGTTTAAAATAATGTTGAATTACATAAAAATTAATTGACCACAATAAAAACACTAATATATATTATGCAATATTTAATGTAATACGTAAAGTAAATTATTTTCTGAAATATTTATGAATAACTATAAATTAATTTTAAAAGTTGTAATAATTAAATGACCATTAATCTAATCAAATAAGTAAAGCTTTAACATATTTATTCATTAAAATTTTACTGACACGTTGTAAAAGTATTATACATTAAAAACTATTACTATTAAATTATATATTTCAAAACTATAATATATGAATATGATTGAATAAAAATAAAAATCAATTCCATTGTTAAATATTTTATTACTAAAATGCTTATAAAAATATTATATTGTATGTAATTAACTACAGCTGGCTAATTCCGTAATATTTATATTTTTTATTCTCTCGTGCAAATTAGGACAGGCTACATCCATTGTTTTAATTATGTTATAATAGACATTGTCTCATCGGTACCAGCTTGCTATCGAATTTCAACCTAGTATATCTATTCTACGAATTTTTGTTTTTAATTAATGATTTTATTACTAGAGTGTTTTATTTGCAAAATGTATCCTGCCTGCGCATTTGCCATGACTAAAAATTCATATCGGAAGATAAGTTACATTCTATGGACTAGTGTACTCGAGGTTATCTAGTCTAGACATGTTTGCATTTAACGCTCCATCAATAACTACTAGAGAAGATCTATTACAAGAAACTATCTTTTACATTATCGCACATAAAAAATGTAAAGACAATTGCACATTTAGTCGATTTTAGTCAATCTGTGACCATCATAAGTCAATAAATAAAATCGAGATTCATCAGTAAATATAATTTGTTTCTATTCTGTATTCAAGTTCGTTAAATTTCGTTAAATGATTTTCATCATGTAGTATGATGGCGTGAAGTTAGAAGTTAAAAAACAATGCTCGGTATGAGCCTGAAAGACCAAATTCATTTTTCTACACATCGAGTATAGTGAGATTTGATAATCAATTAATTGTTACTTTTCGGCAAAGTTTATATTATAGTTTTTGTTACGGCTGAGAAGTTGTTGAAATCATCTTCGAATTGACTAGTGCCCAAGTGGCTTTATTGGGATTAGTAGCTGATTGGAAGTACCGACCGTTAGATGTTTTCATTCCGTGTTTAATTTCCATTCTTAATTGTTGTCTCAGATGTTTATAATAATTAATTGATTCAGGTATATTTAATCCAATAGATAAGTTAGTATGTTCTCTTAAGATTTTTAAACGTAGCGTAAACCATTTAATTGTTGGAAATTTATTATTATCTTCTTATTCTGTAAAAGCTTTATTGAACGCAATTGAAATTTTATTTATAATGTAATCCTAAGATTCATTTATGTCGTGATAATCATAATTTGTCATTAGGTTTTAATAAACAGATTTACTCTGTTATGTATTACATCTTATAATTTTAGGTTAGACTTCATTATTTACAGTGTATGAAAATGCTACTTTCATTCCATAATGATCAGATAATCCAACACTTACTATTTTTGATTTCCCAATGAGATTTACGTTATTTAAGAATATATCGATGCAAACATGATGTCTAGTGGCTTGAAAATATAATTTCAGTAAACCATAGCTTTCGAATAAATAATATAGATCGTTTCCAATTTTATTTATTTATTAATTTAATTTATTTCGAGAAAAGCTATAAAATCACCACTTGGTGGTCTGTATATGGATATTATTATTTGATTTGACTTATTTAATATCATTCCAGCAATTTCACAGAATAATTCCTTTGATATTTTATTTAAAAATTCCATATTAGTGACATTATTTTTTTCTTTCACCATGACCATTGCACCATCGTGCTTTGAATTTTGTCTGCTATAATGACTAGTGACTTATTTAGCCTAAGAGATTCTGTTTCGGTGGGCGAGAGAGACTTCACTTAAAGCGACAATGGTAATATTTGCATTATGCAAATAAGTATTGAATATTAATAAAATAGTTTCTTGATTTCTCTTACTTTAGTTAGCGATCTGATATTAATATGATTTTGTGTTCGACCAAATAGAAAACAACTTATGCCAGCGCCCACAGGCCATATTTTTGCATCCTCGATGAGTATTTGCTCTTCATATTGGATTGACACCTTGAATGAAGAATATTCTCTGCTCCTTTTAGGGCTGAATTTAAGTTTTTAGATTCTCCAATAATTCTTCGTGGTTTCTTTTTCTCGATTGTTATTCATGGGCTGTAATTAAGTATAGCTGACTTAAGTAATGTTAAAGACATGTTAGATTCTGGAACAGGAAGAATATTAATTTTGGGACGACCTATACACAAGTGTATATATAATATATAATATATATATAATATTTTATAATCATAAATATACATAAATAAACATAATTCATTTATGCTGAACTTGAAGTGTAAACGACAATTAAATTATAAAATCAATGTTATCTATTATAAATTAGTAGGAAACCTTGCAGTTTAATAATGCAAATGATAATGGAAACTACATTTGTAAATAAGGCAATACCAACAAAGACAAGGAAACAAATTGTAAAATTCAACAGGTTGATTCATGCACACAAGAAAGAAACACTTATAAATAAACCTCAGTTAGCATACAATTTATCTAACAAACACACAGATCACATCATAAATAAAGCACCAGAGAAATTCTTAAACTTCGCGATAACACAATCTTACGTCCCAACAAAGAAACTTGTCTGCAGTGTAATAGCATCAATCAGACTTCTAGATCACAACAATGCAGAGATAAGACAATAAGCGAGGATAAACTACAAAATCTAATTTCACGAAGGAAAAACACCAAGCCATTAAAAATTTAAAAAGAGACTAATAAATCATACCCATACCAGCGGATAAAGGCAATGCCATAGTAGTAATGAACAACACTGATTACGATGAAAATATTACGAAGATATTAAAATATTCGGCCTATGAAGAAACTAACTCTGTTCCAATCAACTATTTAGAGGAACTCACTAAAACCAAAATTTGTAAATCTTATCTTCCAGACGTTAAAATCACCAAAATACCAAGAGAAAAATCATTTAGTTGCCCTAAATTCGCAAAGATAAAGCAGATAGTCAGCTTAATTAGATTACCAACACTTAAAATAAATATATAGGGAATTAATTACAACCATTAGCGGCGATAACGGATTTCTTTGCAAAAAATGACAGGATTTTATTAATAAAAATATCATTTTACATCAACAAAATATTCTAATCAGTTTCAATGTTAAATCACTATACACACAAATCGCAATAAAAGAAGCACACACAATCCGTCAGGTAACATTATGGAACTAGCAAAGCAATGCCTATCAACAACATATTTTACATATAATTACCAAAATTAGAAATAAATAAATGTTGTTCCAATGGGATTACTATTATCTTCAATCGCAAACAACATTTTTATGGAAGACTCATTAACTAAAATCAAAACTCTGGTTCCGGTATTTAGACTACAGCTTTACAATATGGCCTCAAGGGAGAGAAACAATAGACAATGTCCTGAACTTCCTCAACAGCATTCATCCTGGGGATGGAGATGGAGAAGGAGGGAAAGCTACCGTTTCTGGACATACAACTAATTAGAAAGGAGAGCGGCCACTTAGGGTACACCATCTACAGAAAATAGACACACACAAATCGGTACCTGAATGTACACACAATAACTCAGTACAAATTCATTTTGTAACCAAAATCTCCCTGGTCGGCTAAAAAACAAAACAATTTTAAAGAAGCGACTATCAAAAAATTAATTCACATCACGAAACATCCAAAAACAGAAAAAAGGAAGAAAAGAAAATACGAATTACAGTATATAAAAGAAACAACCGGTAAAATAGGCAATCTACAAAATTCAGTGTCAGGACAGTTTATAAACCTAAAATAAATTTACTTCGAAATCCCAAAGACCACATCTCATTAAATAAGCAAGAGATTTATACTATCTCATGTGCAGATTGCAAAAAAAAAGTATATTGGCTAAAGAAACCGAAAACCCATCACACGAAGAGAGGAACCTAGACTATTACTAAAAATACGACACAAATTCCTCAATTCTTCAACATACTACAGCTACATTTTACAAAATCGATTTTGACAATTCCCCAATTAGCAATTACAGAGAAATGATAATTAGGCAAGCCATAGCGATAAAAAAAATCCATTTAATTTTAACAAAAGAGGTACTACAATGCCATCTAGGTGGAAGACAACATTAGGGATTAACCCGACAAAGTCGCCCAGTACGTCTTCTAACTACCATAAATACACCACCTACAATCCACTGGAATGACTACTCAAATCGAACAAGACCAATCACCAAAAGCCAAGTATGACAATAGTTTATTCTGAAAATTAAAACTTCCAAACATGGGAAGTGCCGAAACGTCAAATCAAACTACGCGAGAAGAAACTTGAAAGCACAACACAGACAACTCACGCGAAACAATTTAGATTAACTTAATAAAATACTGACACAGTATATAGTTTCGAAAACGTTTTTGAAACTATATACTGTGTCAGTATTTTATTAAGTGATATGGAGTTTCAACAAGTAGCAGCCTCATTAATCCAGAATAAACGTTAACTCTTCGTTGATTTAATTATTTATTTATGTATATTATTTTAACACCAGTATTTAAATTAATAATTGATTCATTCATCAATTTGTTTTTTACAGATATTTGTATTCTTGCACCCAGGGTTCTTCTTTTGTCAAAGGTCATTTACTGACTGCACTTGTATTTAAGGGATGTGAAAAACAGGTAAAGAAAAATTAATTACCCTCTATATTATCGGATTACCTCTTATATAATAACCTCTATATAATAAGATTTTCTTGTTACCTCTTAGCTTTTTTACTATTAATAATAATTAAATCTGCTATTTTTATTCTAAATATTTTAAAAATAAATTAGAATTATAATTCTTGTTCCACTATCTCAAATATAATTTGATTGTGCTAATTGGTTTTTAATTATACACTATTCACGTTGTTTTTGCATAATGGGAGGCCATGGAAATTTAGCATTTATGTTGGCACTAAAACTGTCTGCTGAATTAGGTGATATTTTTCTATAAGTTTGAGGTTACAAGTAGTGTTAACATTTTGTGCGTTGTTGTCAGTTTTACTAGGTTCCAGCAGAAAAATAGTCACAATTAAACACAAGCTATGTTACTTTTAAATTCATTATATTAATAATTAATTATTTATTAAAAAATTTTTTGAATTTCAGTAGGTAAAGAAAAAAATATATTGAGAAGTTTACTTCTAAAATGTGCAATTTTCTAATTTTCTTGACTAAAAGAACTTAATCGTAATGGTGGCTGCAGATAGTTTATGTGCGGCCAGATCACCCAATTCTCAGTACATTTCTGATTTTAACCAAAATATTCCTAAAACAGAATTTTATAAAAAAATATTGTACCTACTTATTTTAATAACTTTACCTTACTTTTTTCGAATTTTTATTCCAAATTATTAATTACAAACCTATCCTTGACAAAAAAGAACAAAACTATTCAACTTCCATAATTTCATTCGAAAATTCTATATCATTATTTGTATCAAAATGGAATGTCATCAAATGAAAGATTTCCCATTAATTTCGCCCAATCTTCTGAAATAAGTTGTTCACAATGACTAAAAAAAAATTCCACAATATAGGAGTGCATTTCGAAATAGACTCAAGCCATAAATTCGCTGCTCTGTCTTAGACGATGGTCGCGAATTTATGTGCTTGTTATAATAGGTTTTACAAAATGCCCATGCCATTTCAATTGGATTATATTGACAATAGATTACCCCCATAATCTAAGAACCTCATGTCCATGTTCTCTCAATGTCTCATCTGTTACACATCGTAGATTACTAATAATTTTGAAAGGTTTGATCAAATTCCTTAGTTGCTTTTTCTAAAAGTTATTCCTGATTTCTACGTTGTGCTCAATCAGCCATTCCTGCATTCGACTTTTTTAGATGAAAATGTAGGTGGTTTGTCCAGCTGCACCGAATAATAGGGAGCATTGTCAAAAATTACTACAAATGTTTTATCCAACTTTGTCAAAGCAGGAATAAGCTGATTAATTGCCCAATTTTGAAATAAGTTTCCATCAATTGTTTTATGATAATCCCTATCATTATGTTTTGAATTTAATAATAAATCACATCCCTTTAAAAAACCTGAATGACTTCCTGCGTGTAAAATTGTTATTTATAAATAATTTTAACTGCATGTAGAACGAGTTCACTCTTATCAATGATCTTCCACTCGAACCCGCTTCCTCATCTTCCTCACTGATTCATCATAGGAGGTTCAGTTTGGAATACAAATATTATAATTATTTAAAATCCTATTTTTCCTCGTTTTAGGGCATACATTAATTATATCAAATTGACACAAGATTATTTATAATTACGAGTACATGGTCTAAAAAATAGAAATATATTATAAAATACCAATCTTATTTAATGAATGATTCAAAATATCTCTTCCTTTTCAATATTACTCACGAAGTTATGTACCTTATAATTAGTAAATTCAATACAACGCTTTTAATTGCAAACAAAAAATTTGAAACGACTATATGCATATAACCCGGCACATGCACCAAAATGTTATTTTTAAATGTTAATGTTAAATTTTACATCATTATACTTAATAAACTAAAATACTTATTTATTAACAAATATTATTATAGGTATTATTATAGCTATTTACTATTAAAGGAAAAACACATTGAATATAATTATTATAGTCCTGATAATTTTGTAGAACAAAAATAGATACATTTACATTTAAATAATTTTAAATGAATTATATAAAGGCTGACAAATACGAAATTTAATAATTGTTATAATTTTTTGAAAAAAAATTCTCTAGGTAATGGCTGAGAAAAGCAGAATATGAAACAACGCTGATACGATTTTCAGAACACATCTATTTAAAGAAAATAAAAAAATATGTAACATATATTTATACTTGTCTTTGTTGTATATATATCATTAATTTTACTAACAAGATAATTACGAATATATGCAATAATTTTTATTTTTTTAATATAGCTGTAGTGAAGTCGTTTATTTATTACCTTGCGGCCTAGAATTGATAAAACATAATTCATTTCACAACACACATTTTAGATTACTATAAAGAGATTTGCTTCTTCCTTATTGGTTCAAACTTCTTTGTTTTATAATTCCTCCCATCCATTCCAAGCCTCTTCCGTCTAATTTCAACACCTCTTTGTGTAGCATTTGTTCCTTTTTAATCTCACTACATTCTCTTAACACAACAATATTCTACGGTTTCTTTATTATATTATATTTCTTTTTTATTATAACTTACATGCGTTATGCTCATTTCTGCACCTCTTTGTCAGTCTTACTTATTGTTCGTACTTTTTAAATATTTTGGGGTGCTGTTCACAATTATGTATTATGTCTTCTTATTATGTATTGTACCTAGACTCATACACTCGTGTCCTCCGTTCTTGCAATTCAATATCAATGTCTCTATCCACTATTTAGATGTCCAAATATCGAACGATCTCTCTCATTTTTTCTACTTCAAACAAAAACAGTTTATGTTGTAATATATTTCTCTGTTGTCTTTTGGTTGTTATAAACCTTCCATTATCTTTTTTTTCAAGGTTCCTGTAGGATTTTACATTCAATTATTTCTCCCAATCTTTCCTCGTATCTAATCACTCTTTGTCCCCTCTTTCTTTCTCAAGCACAATGTATGCTATAGTTTCTTTGTCCAGACCTAATACCCATCTCCAATACTTTATATGTATAGTCTCTGATATTTCTTGTTCTTTCTATCCACATATTTCTGCTACATACAACATCATACTTTTCACTAAGCTGTCGAATAGTATTTCTTTAATTTTAATACTACCAAACTTTCGCTAATTGCCCATAATTGAACTAGAAGCTTGTTTGCCTTTTGCGTTAAGCTTTTGACATGTTCGTTTTCTCTGTTGTGTGTGCAGAACACATGTCCAAGATATTAAAAGATTTTTACTTCTTTTATATTTTTTTTCTCATTTTCAATTCCTTCTTCCCGCCTTTCTGAATTTTATAATTTTTGCTTGTCCACATCTACTTCTAGCCCTTTCTTTCATTTCTTTCTTTCCTTTGCTAGTTTCGCCACATTCACCATGTTGTCAACATATGCTAGCGAGCATACTTTTTCTTTTGTTTTATTTCCTGCTTTTCTTTCGTCTTGTGTTTTGTTTCATTTGTTTTGCAAGTGTCTTTGTATGTTTTTAAGACTCTCAGATACTAATGTTGCTCCTTCCCGGATTTCTGTTTTCTGAGTTTTATGTGCTACTCGACAGAATACATGTTTGTTTCTCTAATTCTTTTAGCATATTTTTAATACCTATTCCTGCAAAATTAATATGTAGTTATTTTTCAGTTATTTTGCTTATTGGTGTTTCCCCATCTGATCCATCTCGGGTTGTTGGTATTGAGGGATTTATGTTTTTGTTTCTTCAGTTTATATTTTGTCATTTAATAGTAAGTTCTTAATTTTTAATTTATAAGCCGGGTATTTAAGACTCCGGATTTCTACATTTAGGTTGTTAAATTATTTGGTGGTCTCTCTTGTTAAGAGCTGTGTATATTGTTTTTTTTTGTGAATTTTACACTCCTTGTGTCAGAGTTTCTTCTTGGCTTATAGGTGTGTATTTTTTATTTATAATTAGTGTAATATTTGTTATTTTTTAATTTTATATATGAAGAGTAGGTTTCTTAATTATATTTGTTCAAATTTTCTCTATACTTTGTGATACATTTTTTCGTCCATATTTCTTTTTTATACAGGTTTTCTCCTTTTTTATATTTTTTTGTGCATGTGTCTAATGTACATTTCTGGTGGCTGATAACCTGAATCCACACTGAATCCTACAGTATTAAATTTTTCTACTTTTTTCTATGCTTGTTCATTTACAGTGACATTATTAATTGCCGAGTATCAGTTTGCACTCACATATACATAAATACCCTGCTCATATTCCTCATTATTTTTTTTTAGTATCTCGACTTCATTTCTTTAACCTTTCCAGAAATTCCTTTCCTTTGCTATTTTCTATATGTTCTTTTGATCCTTTTGTAAAGTTTTCTCTGTAACTGACCATTTTTACCGTCTTTCCACTTCTCGCATTGAATTCTCCTCCTATAATTGAATTGGTATTTTTTGTTTCTTTTAAAATCACTATTTTATAGTTCTTATTTCCTAGTATAAGTTCATTTCTTTTCATTACACCGTTTCTTGCAACGTTGTTCGCTATAACTTTCTCTTGTATTATGTGCTTATCCCGGTTACAATCAGTCGAAGTATTTGAAAACTTTGTACATGGTTTCAGAAATCACTGTCTTTGTTGTTTATCCCACCAACATTCTAGGATAATATTTGTATTATTTTTCACAAAATTTTTCCCTATCCTACATTTTTGGTTTGTTTTTTTATCTTTTGTTTCGTCTATTTCTGCTGTCACTCATCTTTTTATATTCCTGATCGTTTGCTTTAGTACTATCTCAGTTTTTACAGCTGGATTTATTAGTTTTTTAACATCGTTGCTCATAATGTTCTGATATCCAATTCTGACTTTATTCCTTCATTAATTTATTCTCTTGCTATATCTCTTATTTTTGTATATTTCTTTCCTCTCTCGTTAAATCATGGTATATTTATATGTTTTAGAGTGCTTTACCGATATTTATTTTCCCGGTCGTTTGTAATGTTGCTTCTTCTTTTATTTCTTTGTGAATAATAATCTTCCACTTTGTCTCTTATGTTATATTCTTTCACTTTCAGACCTTTTTCTTTTCTGCACTTTCCAATCTGTTCTCTAGACTTTCTAGTCTTGCTTTAATATGTTTTTTGCTTTTTTTGCATTTCTCATCATTATCTTTGAATTATTTCTTCAGTTCTCTTATTTCTTCTTTTTTAATTATTTGTCTTATCCCCTCCAGTTCACTTGCTTCACTTCTTGTATTTTCTATGGTGGCTGTTATTACTTGTTTATTCAGCAACGTGGTTTGTAATTTTGTGCACATTAGCGAAGTAGCTGTATTTTGTAATGTTGTTGCTTCATCATCTTCTCTAAATATTTTCCTTAGGAATCGTGAAAAATTTGGTCCATCTCGTGCTAGCTCTGTAAAGAAATCGAATATTTTTCTGTAATGAATTATGTTATTATTTTGTTATGCTCACTTAGAAATATGCTTATTAGTAATTCTAT
This sequence comes from Ontholestes murinus, assembly GCA_963969525.1. Lineage (NCBI taxonomy): Eukaryota > Metazoa > Arthropoda > Insecta > Coleoptera > Staphylinidae > Ontholestes > Ontholestes murinus. The sequence continues at coordinate 54,973,436 of OZ018390.1, read as the reverse complement.
TTTTAAATTAAATTGATATAAAAAACATTATTTACGTAGAAATAAAAAAATCTTGTTTAATTAAAATATTGCTTATAAAGGTTTTGAAATAAATAATCAATTAAACAATAATTCAATCTATGTTTAAAAAAATATATTTAATAAATTGTTATTAATATTTGTTTGTGTATGATATACGATAATGTTCTATTTAATAATTTAATAATTATTGATATAATTATAATAAGCAACTGAAAATTAGTTTTGCACTTAATTAGAAACATATATTACTAATTAATTATAAGAACACGTATAATTATAATTTTATGCGTTACCCTTTATTATATGTTAATTAACTCTTTGCACTTAAAAAATATTATTAATGGACAACTAATAAAATAATCTAATTAAATGTTCATTCATTGGACTCCTTGACCTTTGAATAGTTTTTTTCTTTACTGGTGTTTGTTACAGGCTCCGTCCCCCTTACTTGCGGCGAAGCATTTTGTAAAAAGTAGACATCTACCCTCTAGACGCCAGGGATGTGGAAAAAAGGTAAAAGAATCGATTATTTACTTAAATATTTTGTGGCGTTTTTTGTCCTTACGTTCATTATTTTTTAACATTTCTATTATTCTTGACACAACCCTTAACTAAAAATATTTTATTATTGAGCATTATGTGATCAATATATCACTTAAAATTATTTGGTATCGAGTTCATGATAATTGTTAAAAAAGAAGTTAAATGAAAATCATGTATTATAAAATGTATATGTGAATAATCTAAACTTAAAGCATAAAATGTTAACATATCCAATTTTTGAAAATAACATGCATTAAATCCTGAAGAAAATAGTTAAACGAACACCGCTTTTTTTTAATATGTACTGTGCATTTTATGAATTCCAAATTAGACTTTTCCTTGCAAACTAAAATAATTTAAAGATGAATACTGCGATTTCTTTTATGAAAATTTAATAGTAATTCCTTATAACAATGAAATTTTATATTTCACATGCATTGCAGCATACAATCTAATGTTAGTTGTAAATATAGGAATATTTTTTATTTATAAAATATCATATGTTATGCTTTGCATATAAGCTTTATTTTTAATCCATGTAATGTATGTTACAAGTTATATTTATATATATCTTTACGCAGAATAATGATATTTCAAAATGTAGTACACATATAATTTCTAAAGCTAAATGAAACGCCGACTGCACTAATGACACTAATATTATGGATATACTGCTGAAGATTAAGATCAATTTACTTATATAATAACATTAAACATGTACTACGGCCATTATAATTTCAGTAATAACTCTCGGTAAATTATGAATGCATATATCATTATACGCTCCTCATTGCGATTATGTAACACAGATTACGTAAAGACAATGCGAGTACATAGGCGGCAATGGACACGTTCTCTTAGATATTATACAAACACAAAGCTCGTGGATGATAATATATTGGAATAGTTATCTTATCCCTTAGGTCGGTCTTGACATTAGCAAGCTGAGAGCGTGATGCGACTACCGATTCGATTCTCGGCCCTCTTATTCCGCCGCCCTTACTCACTCGATAAATAACTACATAATGGAAAAATAATATCGAACCAGATCTGAGTGCTAAATTATGCATTATTTATTGGATATACATTACGATGATTCGGTTCAGTCGCGTGGGGGAAGAGAGGAACGGCCCTTATCGTTTTTACGCAGCACTTGCATGGCAAATTGTTTTCTTTGTTCTTCATTTATCTTATTTATCGGGCATAAATTACCACTCCAAGAAAAATTTTTGCGAATTAATATTTATGATTTCATTCATTCTTGCCATTTTACAATATTATAAATTAAATTCAATTATTAAATATTATAATTGAAATAAAATTAATACAAATGAAAATCGATTTTAAGTCTATCGGCAATTTACGTTATTAAATGGTTAATTAATGTTGCCGGTCCCGAACAAAAACGAGAAACTATTTCATTTCATTTGCGCCATTTCATGTTTTATTTTTTATTCATTCAAAGTTTTAAATTTTGATTACCTTTTCATCCGCGTTCATTAACACAATAACATGTTATAAATTTACACACACTCTCTACAATATCAAACACAATATTTTACATTATTCAGCGATTACATTGAATTTCTGCACTATATAGCCAACACAACAATACACAATAATTCAATACAATTTGAATATTAAAATTAATTATTGAATATAGTAAGTTTATTTTAGTTATCTTATATTGTTCCTTTAAAAAATATCCAGTATATATTATATAGAAATTGCTTTAGGTATTACGCAATACCTAAAGCAATAGTGTATAAGGAGTAAAAATAATCATTTAAAGTATTTATTTGTTATATAAACTACATGGACAGTTATTAATGTTATTTAATTTCATCACATCAAGCATGTTTTCAAACTAGGAATATATTATCAAATAAAAATAACAAAACTGAAAGACCATCGGTGGATGCCCAATGAAGAAGAGAATCTGCATAAACATAATATGTCGTATTAGTAGACAACCGTCAATAAACCTGTCTATATCTCTCTCTCCCTCTCTCTCTCCCTCTCTCTCTCTCTCTAAAAATAACAATTTATTTCCTATTAAGATTATATTTCCATGTGAGATAGAACCTTATAAGTAATATTATATTTGATATTTAACAAATATTATATATTAAGATTGTTTAAATTATTTTCTTCATAAATATTTCTATTGTAAACTCGATCTGTGCATAGTTAATTAATGTTGTTAAATGTTCGCCATTCCGGTGGGGAACCTTTTAAAATTTTCATTGAAATTTATATTTTCAACTGGGGACTAGGTAAGGATGCTGAATACATGAATAAAAAATGATGTTTAATTAAGCAGAAATTTATAATCGCCAAAGAGACTTGAAGTCGCGATTTAACTTTTTTCATTTGCATTAATTCGGTGTAATTAGTATTATAAAACTATTTCACTAGGGATACTTAAATGCATTAGGGGTATTCACGGATTTAAATAAAATCTGTCTCAATTAAATTTGTAAAAGTACACCGTATTTTTGCCTTGAGCTCCAGGGTCAACGCTATTCTTTACAAAACTAGATATAATAGAAACTGAATTAATTAAATTATCCACCTAAATAGGGATTTTTTTTTATTTATTCTAATACCTCACTACTTTTTTAGTTTAACTACATATTGTTTATAAATTGAAAAAGATAAGGCCAAATTAAATGATATGTTTAATCATACAAATTTCTGTAGGAAAAACAGATACGCACGTGTTAAAAGCATATTAAGATGATGTCTTTTAAAAAGTTAGGAATTTAAAAGGTAATTTAATGTTTTATTTCAAAGACCATACATTTAAGATAATTTAATCAACTTCAGATGTATTTTTGACAGCTATAATTAATTATATTACATGATATAACTAATGAATCGTATAATGTAAAATTTGCGTTTTTTTGTTGTATCCATATATTAAATAATATTGATACATTCAAATTAAAACAACTCAAATTTAAATTTAACATCTGTCAGAAAGACTAACTAACAGAAAAATGCTTTCTATGTGACAGATAAATATAGTGCTGGTGCTTAAGTTATATATGTTTAACCTTGATTTAGTTAAGTTTGATTAAGTATCTTTGATTAATATAATAAACATGAATCTCTTACGAGAGTGATTATTAACTTTCATGTGATATTTCATAATAAGTAAAAAATAACAGTTACGTATTCCTAATGCCAGAACTTACGATAACGTTTCTAAATTTTGCACTTAGTTCACTTTATTTTATTCTTTAATGTGACAAACATGTTTGAATTTTTAATGTCATATCATCATAGTTATAGGAAACATAGTCTCAGAATCTAAATGAAAGACGTTTAAATGTTGATCGTATGTTAGTGTATCTTCAACAATCTTTCTTTTTACATCAGCTAAATACTAACTGAAATCGTTATATTTCTAATCAAATTCAGAAAGTCACTTTACAGCTGCAAATAAGCTACTTTTAGTTTACTTAGTTATATTTTAAAATTTGATCTTAACCCTTAACTAGTAAGCTGCGGCCATTCAAGGCCGCAAGGACCGAAATATTTGTGCATTTTTTTTGGTATTGTAGTGTTGCCAGCCCGTGGATCTCAGAAGACTTGAAAATAATAAACATATCAAAAGACCGGACTGATAGCAACAGATAAAGAGCCTAAAGACATTATTACTAAACTAGCAATGAGAATGAATGTAGAGTGCCTAATGTAGAATTTAATGATTCAGATGAGGATATTAGTGACTATCCAAACGAGCATAGTAATCATGACACATTAATGCCCACTTGCACCGCATTGATTAGAAGTTAATCAATGGTTAACGGAAAATCGTCTTGCACCGCAACTTAGCCACGGTGGAAGTCCCACGTCAAATATTTAACCAACCGATTTTGACCGGTTAACGTGCTAAGTACATAGCGACTAACTTTAGGACGTTTATAATCTTGAAGTTATTTATGTACATTTGTCAGACATTTTTTATATATAGATTAAGTATTCAGACGCGCCACTGTGAACGGCATAAAAATACAAAAAATTAAAATGAAAACGCTATAAAAACGTGTGCTCTCCATCTTATTACTCTGTGATCGGTGTTTACTTAATCAGCAGACGGTGCAAGAGAAATACTCTGGTTAAAGTTAATCAGGGTTAGTTAATCAAAAAAATTAATCAGAGCTGGTGCAAGTGGCCATTAATGTCGTAGATACTTGTGAGAGTTATTAAATTAGTAATAAGAAATCCAGTTACTATAATGAGGATGCATCAATAAAAAGTATGCTGCTTTTTAGTCTATAGAGGCACAAAACACATAAACAACCAGTTTATATTAGAAATCCTTGGAATACACGAATGATAAAATTACTAAACAGTTCTTCAGATATGAAAATAAACGCGTGTCCTATACTGAACATTTGAGTATAAATGACCTGGAGGCCTTTATTGGACTAATTAATTTAGCACCCATTTTTAAATCTAAACGAGAAAACATAACATCCATATTTTCAACAGATGTAACTAGAAGAGCAATTTTTAGAGCAGTGTCAGTGATATGTTATTTTTTATTACTTTTGAGTACAGTTATAAAGCGGATAAAGCGGTTACTCGTAAAGAGTATTTATATACTCGACAAAATGTTGGTACCATTTAGAGCTAGATACATTCTGGATGTATATAAAGAATAAACCAGCTAAGTACGGTATGAAAGTTATGTTTTCCTGTGATTGTAAAAGGTATAAGTTAATAAATGTCTTTGCTTAAACTGGTAAAGATACTGCTAGAGAAATAGGTAATACTAAAAAGTTGGTATTGACTTTTGGGATAACAAACTTCCAAGAAAATTAACGACGTACATTGCGATAGTTAATCTCTGCTAAAAATACAAAGATGTGTGTACTGTCCTCAAAGTAAAGCATAAAACACTCGATGGAATATTCTAAATGTTTAAATCTAATGAAATTATAAGATCGTTTGCAAACAGCACTATATTAAGTCGTGTGCCTATCTTGTAACGACAACCAACATATTTTATTAAATGCAGTGAGGACTATAATTTGGAACAAAACAGGTTAACAACACTTAATAATTAAAATTATTATTTCTTTAAACTTAGAAGATATCAGAATTTCAATGTTATGTAAAAAATGCAGTATTTATTTTGTTCTTAGAGAAAAAACTTATTTAATAATAAAATATATAAGTCCTTACGTTGTATAAAATTCACTAATGATTAGAAAAAACACGAAAATACTTCGTGTTTTTTCTAAAAACTTATTTTTTTATATTAGTTATAAATATATTAAGTATCAAAAAACAATTATTTAGACTTTTATTTATATATGATAAATATCATAAAATTGACTTATGACAATGTAAAATCTTCATTACTAAAAGCTGGACAATAAACCTAGTAATAGTAATGGTAAAGAGAATTCTTCCACTCTCACTGCCTATCAGGAATAACGAGTTAGACTGGAAGATCGTCGCAGCCGCATGATCTCCTCCCAGTCTCTTCTACCCAAAGTTTTTGTATGTTTTTTATTATATTTTTGTATATATATGTTTATTTTGATAGGAAGAAAATAAATAAATACAAGCTGAGTATATCATAAATTATACATTAAAAAGCATTTAAAAGACAAGAAAAAAATACATAAAATTAAAAATGTAAAATCTATGATCCAAGAATTCATCAATTGAATAAAAAGCATCCAGTACAAGTAACTTTTTTATTTGCTTCTTAAAATGAGCCAGTTATCTCACATATGATGGTAACTAGTTCAAAAATTTAGGTCCAAAATAATTAACTGGGTTTCTTGCTCTCTCCACTCTAAGACCGGTTTGATTAAAATTATGTAAAAAGTTTGTGTCATGGTTATGAATCTCATTACTAGTTAGGTATTGTGAGTTGTTTGATTTCAAATACATAAGTGCATTGAGGAAATATGTGCTTGGGACGGTCCGAATCTATAAATTCATATTTAACATCGTCTTTGTATTTTAAACCTGCAATTATACGGATTGCTTTCCCCTGCAAATTGAAGGCACGCCTAGTATAGCAGGGGTGCAGCCAAATAAACACCCCATATTATAATATAGGAGAAAATAGGCTGTGATAGATTGTCCACAAAACTTTGGAATCAGTAATATCATGTAAATTTCTAAGTAGGTAGAGACATTACTTAGTTTTTTGCTTATATAATTTACATACTCCTCCCACTATAAGTTAATGTTAAGAAGTATCCCTAAGAACTAGACTGTGTTATTATAAGGGTAACCATTTTTTCTGAGTGTAAACCACAGCGTTTTACTTTTATCATTATTTAAGGTGAGCTTGTTTCCTACGAACCAGCTTTGAGCCTTTGCCTGTGCACTTGCAACCATTAATTACAATGAAATAGGATTCTTATTGACAGGAGTGGTGTCGTCAACATCACCCCCGTGTATTGCAGAAAGAATAGTAATTCGTTCATATATGTAGAAGTTGAGGCCCCAAAACCCCACATTTTATTTTCTTCATTTTAGAGATAGTATTTTTGAATGACACCACTTGTTTACTATTTGATAGATACGATTCTAAAAGTTTTACAATAATCTCATCTATATTGTATTTCCGTAACATGTTTATCAGAATTTTATGGAACACCCAGTCAAAGATTTTTGACATGCCTTAGAATTGGGCTGCAGAAATGTCCTTTCTTTCGATATCATTACTTATATCCCGCATGAGTTCCAGTATTGCTGTAGTTTACTATAATTTTGCCTAAAGCCAAATTGATTCGAACTTAAAAAATTACTGATTTTTAGGTGATCATATAGTTGTTTTTCCAAAACAATTTCTATTACTTTTGATAATAATAGAACTACTGCAATTGATTTGTACTCTTTTTTGTCATATTGTCAAATAGGTCCAACTCTTGAAATTTGAAGAAAATCTGAAATTTTTCACTTTCATTTTCATTTTTTATACATTCACTTCTTTGGTAATGGTATTAATTTGATATTTATTATATACTCAATGACATTAGAAGCGTTACACCAAGAAGGAATATTTTTTTGGAAATTATTTTTAGCAACAGAGCCACTATATTTAAAAGATACATTGATAACAATTTAAGCCTTGTGTCTTTTATATTTACTGTGACAAAAAAAATATTTCACTTTTTCTTTTTTAATAAAACTATTTATAAGAGCTGTTTAGTAAACTATGTTAAGCTTAGACAAAATGCCAGGAGTTAAAAGATGTCATTAATATTACCATTTGAGCTATTTTGGTCAGGGTCGAATTGTTGCTTATCGAGATGTCGGTATGTCTTATCGCGAAATTGCCCGCCGTATTAATTCTACTGCAACGACTGTAATGCAGGTGTGTCCGGTTTGGGCGACCAAGGCGCACCACAGTACTTTAAGATCGGCGCACTTCAGATAAATAGCCCTGCGAGATCGTTTCGCTACTACCCGTCAAATCGGTGATCCATGGTTTGGGGAAGAAGGTAGGCCCGTTAGTATGCGAACCCTATATCGCTGCATTCAAACTTTTCTTCTTCTTCTTCTTCTTTCGTACCGTCCAAGATTAGTGCTTTATTTAACAGCGAGACACTATCACCCAAGGTTGAACTGGTGCAAAGAACGACAGCATTGGGAGGCAGAACGGCATGACGTCGTATTCAGCGATGAATCACGACTTTGTCTAGGCACGCATGATGGCCGTAGAAGGGTACGACGCTACCATGGAGAACGACCTGATCTTAGGTTTGCTATTGAGATGCATGTATACAGGATTGCTGGAGTAATTGTTTGGGGGGCTATTTCTAAGGGTACTCGATCACCTTTTTGCAGATTCTGCTTAGAGGAAGAAGAGGACTCGTTCCACATCCTATGCCACTGCGAGGGCTTAGCAAGGATTAGATATCAAAAGCTGGGCACTAGAAACCCAAGCGATTTACCATCTTATTGCGATTTGTAGTTGTTGATATGTTTTTTCCTTTTCTATCAAATTGGCGGTTCATAGTAATCATAGCTCAGTTTTAGAGATTTCTTGATTTGGAATAAATATACTACGACATAAAATATAAAGATCTATTACTTGAGAATAGATACTGTTAGAAGAAATTCATTTAATGAAATTATATGCAGGATACTTGTAATACGCAGATAACAGATATCATTTTAGTATAACGAATCTACAAAAGAAGTTAAAAAGTAATTTTAATAAAATTTTAATGTGGAAGGGGACTATCATCCTTCTTACTAAAGAAATATAAAAGAAAAATATATTAAGAAATAATATATTTTTACAATATCTATGTAGCTAAAGAAAGAATAATGTAATAAATAAGGAAAAGATGATACCACCAATAATAAAAGTTATATTTTGTGAAATACAGATTTTATGAGTATTTTATTTTATTTTATTAAATTAATCAATTGTATTGTATTGTATGTTATGTAGTAAGGAGAAGTAACTAAATAGTTCTCCTTTAAATTTGTTGAAAATTTTAAGATGACGCTACGCAATTTAGAAATTATATGGCCAACATCTTAACTTTAGCCTATCGCAACTTTTTTATATATTCTTTTATTAAAAAACTTTTTCGTTAGAATAAAACACTCAAAATTTCTTCTTTCTCATGTTATTTATACAAAAACATTGAAATTTGTCAACATGTTGTATTGGTTAATTATGTTCACTTTGTTGTAACCTTATTTTTTTTATATTCTATAATTTGTACTTCTTATGGAATTTCCACTATAGAAACACCCACTTCCGGTGGATTATTCTGTTTGGTTTAGAGATCTAAATCTCTAGGGGATTTTAGAATAGGGCCAGGTAGACACACACACAGATGGACTTATTTTCTAGTTTTTTTTAACACAATAGTTTTCTGTGCCATGTAAACGTAAAATTACTTGAGAGTTTAATAAGAAGAGGGAAACTTTTGTAACAACTTTTAGTTTAATTGTTTCTGTAGATTATAGAAATGTCTTTAGAGAGTAAACTAAGGTCAAAATATATGTTAAATACTTAAAGAACAAAATATTAAATGGAAACAATTGAGTTTAATTGAACACAATTTGATACTTTAAAACAACAAACAAAAATATCAAAAGACTTAAAAACATCGAATCGATTAATTTTTAAACTATGTCATGAAAGATAAGCAATATATTCCAATACCTTATGAGATAAAGAAAAATGATATTTGTAATCAACCTATTTGTAATGAAGTTGTATTCTTCTATATATACAATAATCTTTATTTGGACAATACAAAATACATAATAACAATAAATATGAACACAATACAAATAGTTGGTGTTAGTCCGTCTAGGCTAAGTATTCTTCTATTTTCTTTTGAAAATTTATCTATAACGTCTTTATAAAATTTGGTGTTTTGAGATAGGTTCTTGACAAGATCCTTTTCTATCGATAATATAGCCAAATTTAAGAGTCTTTCTTCTCCTGTAGTAATTCTCATAAAGCTTTTAATGCGTTTTAAAACTAAAAAACTGCGTTCTAACGAAGCACTGGTAGCTGGAATAGTTAACACTATTTCACAAAGTCACTTCACAATATGCTTTATCTAGTGCAGATTCTTTTAAAAATTGTAAAATTCTTAGAAGATTTTTATTACCTGCTTCAAGATTTCTACATAAAACACAAATTTGAGATCGCAAAGCATGTATATAAAAGGTGAATCTCTGTACATATTAAAATTGCACAATTCCACAAATTTTGAATCACTAAAAATTTTAAATCATTCTGGTATTTGTTGAACCATATGGTTAATTATTTCCACAATTAGTCGCCGATACGAAGTTGTAAGATCATCAACTTTATCAATTCGAGGACCTTTATTTTTAGGTTGCGAATTTTGAGTCTTCGTTCTGCTCCTGACCAACTAAAATTTGCCTCGTTGTCGAAGGAGATTTTGTTCAAACTCTGCAATTTTTTTTTAATACAAAAACCAATTCTATTTGATTTTGGAAATGGAAAAATGTCGTAAAACAAGTTGAGTAAAAAATTAAAATTGAAATATTTTATAAATTATTAACTCTAAAATCTAATTAACAGAAAAAAAAGAATAGAAGAAAGCCAGGAGATCCCACGATACCATTAGCCTGGGATGGGAACAACGCCCACAAATCCCAAGGCGAAGACAGGGGAAGAAAATAAGAAGGAGCAAAAAAAATCATTACATATATATTTGTATTTTATTTTTTTGCAATAAATAAACCTATTCTAAAAAAAATAACCTCTTGCGTCGTTTGTAGTCTCGGGATCCCAGTCGCTTTTGTTATTTAATATATTTTCCAATAGTAATATTAAAGATTATCGATAATCAAAAACTGTACCAACCAGTCTGCCATTTGGAAACTTATTTTTTACCATTACATTTAATGCGTGCGTTCTCTATGTCGATTTAAAGAAATAAAGCCAATCCACCTAAGGTTAAAAAACACCTTTAGTATCTTTAACACTACCAACAGACTTGGATCGCATCAAATTCAGTCTATGAGCAAAACAGTGTACAAAATAATTTCTTTTACTTTAGCTTGGACTCCACCTTAGTGTCCATTACAGCTGCTCCATCGTAGCTTTGAGCTACTAATTTTTGTATCACGATTAAAGTTATTTTGTACAATACTGCATACAATTTTATACATCGCTTCAGCCTTTCTGTCTGTCGTAATATCCAAAAATCCGAAAAACCTTTCTTGAACAGTTATTCTTCGGAAGACTTCTTCACTTAGGATAGGTTTTCGGTCCATGATATTTGTTGTATACGATGCAGCAACCACATTTCGAAGGTTTCTATCTTGTTCATAGTGGATATTTTTAGCGTCCAGACTTCCATGCCATATAACAGCAAGGGCCATAGTAACAGTTAACAGATTTCTCATTTTCATAAAGCCTTCTCTTGCAATGTCGATACTATGTGTTTGGTTCTTTGTTGGGATCCATGGTTTCGTTTAGCCAACAACCTAAATATTTGAACTTTGCGACTTGCATGATCCAATATTACGTTTGTTGGAGGAAGTTGGTTTTATGTTATTACAATTACCTTCGTTTTTTTTTATTTGTTGCTCAAATTATATGAGCGCTATCCGGAAAGTAGTACCTGTTTGGGAAAATAAGAAAAATAGTATATATTAACAAATTTAAACCTTTTATTTCTAACGAACATACATGTGATAATACCAGTGCCGAACAGACGAATCATCCATAATAATTTCTCGATACACATCCTTCAATTGATGATGAATATTACAAGGTAGCACATTTCTTGAGTTGAGAAAGCTAATGACGTAACTTTACAACTGGCGGTGTACAAACAAACAACTGAAATACAACTGAACCTGTTGACATATATCTGGCAGCTACTTTATACGTCTTAACAAAGTTTTGGGACATTTAATCTATTATAAATAAGATATTTTTTAATGGATAATATAATAAATCTTTAATATAGCGACTATAACTATAGTCGGTAAATAAATAATCTTTTATTGAGTAAACGTCTCCAGTGTCTACTAATTATTATTATTATCTACTACACCTATATGATTGTAAATTTATAATTAAAATATATATGATTTTTTTCTATTTTCTCCAGATAAATAAAAGTAATAATACGTCTTTTTCTTCCCGTGTTTAAATAAATCATAAAAACAAATCAAGAAAGTATCGCACTACCGAGGGTAATTTAAAACAAATAAAGCGTGTACTGGGTGACGTTATTAAACCCTCATATAAAATAAGTGTAGTAAAAGCATCCCCTATTGTTTACGGCGCGGGATAACGTCCCGAATATTCGACGACAGGTTAAATATTAAGCCGCTTTGTGTACGTAGTTATTATTTGAGGGGTAAATGAGGTTGGTAATGAAGACGGATGTGTGCGGACCGTAACTAGTCGGCTTCTAGTTGTGGTAAGACCTACCATTTATACCCTCTTTAGATTACACTACTAATTTTACTACACACAAATTGATTATCTACTCTAATTGGATGGATCGCAAGAAAGGAGCTGTTTTGTAAACGTGTAGCCTTTAGTAAACTACAAGTTTGGGACAAGAACCTTCAGAAATTATAACTTCGCCAACTCCTCCTCCGCACTAAATAGAGGCTTTATGGGCGTGAGTGTGCATTAGACCAAATTAATGCTTCTAATAAAACCCGCGCTTTTTACATGTGAACATTTTCGCACGCGAATTTTATTGATGCTAAATCTGTGTAAATTACCAAAGTTCATTTTAACAAGTCATCGTAGGAATTAATATAGTTTGAAGGGAAACGACGATTAATTGTTTTTGTCCTTTGCATAAATTCTTGCTATATTGTGTCGAAATATTTTTAAATGTGATTGAATGATTAAGAGTACTAGCTGAGTACGGGATAAAATAAATAAAGCGTAGACCATTATGAATTACGATCTAGGAACAGTCGCAATAATTATTATTTGCGAATAAAATTATTTAAAATTAGTAAATACTTGTATTTAAAATACCATAAAATTAAAACAATATATTAAAACCTACAATTTGTAGAAATTAGAAATAAATAATATATTAAATTCAATTACCCTAAAGAGTAACATAAATAACTGTAAACCCACCCTAGTGGCATTATATTGTTTTCGATTCTAATAGTAATTAGCAACGGACGAATATTAATTAAATAATTTATGAGGGCTAATGCATTCCTGATGCATATGCTCACTTTTACCTAGTAACTATTAACTCCATTTACAGAAATGGGATTATTGAGTTTAATAAATAACTCCTATGTTAATATTATATCATTTGTATGAATAAATAAGTACATTCATAATTCAAGAAGATTAAGTTATCTGTTAACGATTTTACATTAAGAACAATGAAAGGTTTGTATAATATCTCTTAACCAAAATTTTTACTTAGTGGAGTTATTCAACCGCCATTCGTTATACATCAAAGCACGCTTGTTTAAACATTGTTTTTTTTTTTGATAGTGTTGATGCTCGGAGGAAAAAACATCCACAACAAACAATTACGATTCAATAACGGCCCGAAAATACGAAATCGGATATTCCGCCGACATAGTCGCGCAAAAATGAAACATACGGAATCATTGATGGCGTAGAAACTCGATGAAAGCACATGGGCATTAATACGCGCTCCTTTTTTCCGTTTCCATATTTGTCGTGGTTCGTGACCTGCATGCCCATTCTATGCATAAAAGAAATGCCCTCTGGGTCATTGCCTATTTTCACATTTCATTTCGAGCTTCACTCATGTGTGCATCAGATGATTGATAGCTGTGAAATATTAAATTATTTAGGCGCGCGTCATTTTCTGCTAAAACCGATAATTGTATTATATAAAGCATTTAACGATTTTAAAACGTCTCTGGCGATTGAAGGATATATCCTAAATAATTTTTGTGTTACTTTAAGCCTACGTTATAAAATACTTTGTGTATTTGTTTCCTATTTTTAGTTTAAAAGTTTTATTATAAATCTACTTTTCTAAATGACTGAAAATCGTGCTTAAGAATCAAATAATAAAAACATAATTTAATTTCGAAGGTTCAGGAAGAATGACACGCTTATCTTGAATTCTCTTTTTATTCATGTTTATTTGTTGAAAAGATTCAGTTTTATTATCCACATTAATAATATTATTTTAGTTGCAGTTTCTTTTCCTTTGGAATTCTTGAATAATCAAAATAGTGATATGCTGTGTTTGATATTATATGAGACTCATGAGATGAAATTCAAAGCCACCAATCTTAATGCATAAAATCCTGAAGAATATCCAAAATAACATTTTTTGGAGCCTAAACGAAGTTTTAAACCAGCATCGTGATTGTTGATAATAACTTTCTTCTAAATTAATATTTACAGAAATTCTTCACTCACTTTACTTTAACAAATAATTAATTTCTTATTATACTATTTATGAGAAGATTTCTCGAAGAGTTTATGGGTATTGAATACGACTCTTGCATCTGCCAAGTGGTAACTTAAGACTAATACGATAATAAGTATATCCTATTCTTTAGAATTCCTTCTGATATTTCTCATCCCATTAAAATCCTTGTTATCTTTTTGATAATACCGTAACGTAACTTTTGTATCAAATTCATAAACCGAGAAAGCTCTGAATATTAAACAATTTGAAAAGAACAATTCTGTTACTGTAGGAATTTGTTGTACCCCGATAATATAATTTAGTTACTTCTTTCCTACAATAGTGACGTTTTTTCGGACTTTAATCCGAAATACCATAAATTTTGTGCTTTACTTTATGTTATCGTCGTTTTCTATTGCGATTATATCTTTTAAGTACACAAAACATATCTACACACTGTAAAGTCTATTTTTTCTTGGTTTTGAGAGTGACCTTTACTTGCCAATACCCGGTTATAGGAGTACCTATCAAGAAGTTTATTTCGATTTTAGAAACATGTTTGGTTGAACCTGTAGATTACTAGGCTTCAATTTCTTTCTGTACGATTCGTTTACCAGTGATATTATGTGCTCTATTTATCGAATTGGTCAAACATTTTAGGTCTTAGTTTTGCGTTGTATGAAATTATTGAGGAATTAATTAAATTCCGTGCAATAAAATTCCTGTAGGAACGAATTAATTGCATTTAAAGAAAATATTTTGAATGATATTAATAAATTTATAATATGGTTGGTAATTCAGATTCCATTATCAAATATATGGTTCGCATTAAGGCTTGTGTAAGTAGTATAACTATGAAACTTATTGTATTGAGTAATTCCAATAATGTGAAACGTTTCGTAGTATAGTAATATTGCTCCCTTGTTTCTAATAAGAATAGTTTTTCTCAATTTCTAAGTAAGACTAAAATAGACATTGCCTTAATAATGTTGATTGATGAGTTACGTGAAGATGATGCAATACGTTATTCACAGTTTAAACTGCGGATAAAGTGATTACAAGTTATTTTATATTACCTTAATAGTTAAATTTTAATATCAGTTGATCAGCTGTTAACGGCTTAAAATTGTCTCTGAGCAAGTCGGCGATAATAATATTTAGCAAGCATAAAGATTCCTTACCATATATATATATATATATATATATATATATATATATATATATATATATATATATGATGTATCATATTATGGTAGTTATTAATAATAAATTTCATTCAAATCTAATAAAGCTTTCAGTTTTTATAAACAAAAGAAATAAAAAATTTTGAAATTTTGAAGACAAATTCCGGCTTAACCGTAAATTTTTGGATATAGATAAGTTGTGTTAAATCGTCATATTTTGACCCCAGGAATCTATGGTCCAGCCATTTCCCCGCATTAACGAGACACTCTGTATAGGCATTTATTTAGGAGGATTTTAATAGTTTCTAGTAAAGCGTAGACACCTAATTTTAGCATGTCACTGGTTATGCGATCTTCCCCAGGCGCTCTGCCGGTTTTCATTTGTTCTAGAGCTTGTCTAATTTCTTCGGTGCTTATATCTGGCATATCCTCGGAGTTTCACCGTTTGAATGTGGTTTTGTAGTTTTTCAGCCAAGGCATCGATGTTAAAATTTGAAAGGTTTTTTGTTGGTGTTAGTTTTCTCTCTAGCTCCTTCTGATATTGTACTGTATTTTGTTTAATATTTTCTATAATTGGGATTGATTTTTGTTGGATCATATTCTTTCTTTCTACACTAAAGTTGATTGTAACTGTTGCTCTTATTAGTCTGTGGTCGCTTCCTCTGTGAAATCTATTTAGGACTGCAACTATGTGCTTCTTGTTGGATATGATGTAATCGATTTCATTTTTGTCCGCGAGTCAGGACTTTTCCATGTCCATCTTTATTGGTCAGAGTTTTTAGAGAAGGTATTCATACAGAATAGTTTTTCGCTCTGAAGATAGTTAATTAGTTCTTCACCCCAGGGCGTTTCCAGCCAACTGGCTTAAGGGGGGTAATTTAAAAAAAAAACAAGAAAAAATTTGTTTTATTCCATAAATACAAAGCAATTAACATAAAAAATATAATTTATATAAAAAGGACTGTTATATAATAATAAAATATAAAAATAATATTACACCCGAAATAATTAATTACTCAATAAATATAGGACATATAAAAACATAATAAAATATTCTGTAAAATTTGAAACAGATTTTTGTAACTAAATTTATTAAAAAAAACGATTTATTTCTTAAATAATAAAATCTACTTTTCTTTGCTTGTTAATAAAATTGTCAATATTAATAGCCTTTCTTGAGACATAGTGCTCGTAGCCACAATTTGAATCTTTTCAGTGCAGAAAAACGCCTTTCTGCAGAAGCAGCACTAACGGATAGAGTAAATAATATTTGTAAAATTATTTTTATGTTGGGTAAATATTGGCGTCAAATTTTCTGTATGCATCTAAAGTATTTTCTTGAAATTGTTCTTTTAGTTTATTTTTCTTTTGCTATTGCAATTTCCAAAATTCCAATTCAGACTTAATGCTATTACACATGTTGCATTTTCAGGTAAAATTTTATTTAAATATGTTGCAACAGATTTTAAAGTGACATCTAAATCTTCACCAGTTTGTTGCCAATAAAACACTAGGTATTATTATGCTAAAATTGAACAAATTCATCGTGTCTTTATTAAATTTGTAATGCAGATCTGTAATATTCTGTAATATTAATTCGATAATAATTCTCTGTTCAGTTCAGTAGAACCTAAAACAGCGAACCATGTATATGCAAAAGTCCATAAAAAAGTAAATAAGTAGTGCTAAAATATATAAAACTAAAAAGAAGTGGGAAATAAAGAAACAAATAAGTACAAAAAGAGAATATCGACAGCCCTGAATATGGATTTTGTGGTTTCCAAATGACCAATGGAGAGTAGAAAAAGAAGCAACGAAACAAAACGTTGTAACAACAACAGGACACAAAATTAAAACAAAGGAAGATGAACACAAAAACAAAACTTACGGAGAAGGCAAATCTGAATATAGCTAAGAGCGATGAGGAAATGGAGGAACTAAATAGCATGTTTAAAGACTTGATGAGAGAAATTGCAAAAAAACTCAGAAGAACAAAAAAAAGAGATTAGAAAACTAAAGAAAGAAATTAATATTAATGAAGAGAAGTGGAAGTTAGAAAAGCAAGAGATGTTAAAAAGAATCAACAACCTGAAAACATAGTAGAAAAGAAAGAACAGCAAATGAATAAAAAATCATATCATAATAACAGGCTTAGCAGCAGAGGCAAACCAATAACAGAAGGAAATCGGGAATTTCACATTACAGAGATAAAAACAAAAAATACGAGTCGAAGTTGGGACATGGGAAACAAAACAACAAATAATGAGAGCTAAAGGAAATATAAGAGGGTCCAAGATATACATAAATAATGACATAGCACATGAAGAAAGATGCGTACAAAAACTAGGGAAATAGCAAGAAAAGAAAAAGCAAAAGGAAAGAGAGTAAGAATAGGATACCGAAAGATAAAAATTAACGGAGAGGAGTACGAATAGAAAATCAACTAATAGAAAAGCAAATAAATAACAAGACCTCACAGCGAGAAAATGGTACAAGAAACAAGTTAAATACAATAAAAATGGGAATATGAAATGTAAGAATAATTCAAGGAAAAGAAAAGGGATCAATAGAAAAATTAAAAATACGAAAAAATATAATATACGAGGCAAGGCAGGAATGATCTACAACACAAAAAAGAAAGAAATCTTAGAAAAAAAAATTACAAAAACAAGAAATAAATAAAAGAATTGTAAGAAATTCACTGCTATATAGTAGTGAATCATAAGTAACCGCAGAAAGTAATAACAGCAAAACCAATGCAATGGAAATGAGATACCTAAGAAAGATAGAGGAAATTACAAGAAAAGACAGAGTACGAAATATAGAAGTAAGAAAACAGCTCAATATTAAACCAATAAAATAATAGAAGAGAGAGAATTAGGATAGTGGGGTTATATATACAGATTAGAAGATAATAGATTAACAAAAAGAATAGACGAGGTAAAAACACAAGGCCAAAATGAATCAGGAAGACCAATCATCATAAATTGTTTAAACGATGTAGCAGTATTTTTCCTCTTATTGTATAAATCATCAAATACTATTGATTTATCAAGTTATTAGCGTAAGATTTATCCATTGACTCAAAGTTACCGTATTCCTAAAACTATCGGACAAAGATCGTAGCATAACTGTGAAAATTAAGATACAAATTGAACTCTTTAGCAATTTAGCTTTATTAGAAGATTATCTTTCCATTGCGAGATTAATTCCAATAACTCCACAATGTTTAAAAAGCATGTTTATTACATAGTAACTTTTTGACGAGGCATTAAAAAATTAAACGACTTCTTTAATGGTAGCAAGGGCATTTCGGGTAGCCTGTATTTGCATACATTTTGATATGAACATATTTAAAGCATGGTTGAAATATGGTGTTCTAAAAATGTTGGACAAGGTTGACTGCAATATAGATACAGCGCCCTTCAATTCTGCCATCATAACGGAACATCCATCTCTTCCAATTCAAGTATAGGCTCATGATTAACATCATTATAATTATCATATTTTAAGAGACATTTGTGAAATATGTTTAACTATTTTCTAAATATCATATATATCTGCCATACTGACATAAACAGCCAAAAAGTTTCCCCTTAAAAAGGGAGAAAAAAGTAAATACAAGTATTTAAAGAAGAATTCGGATGTCCAAAAGTATAGTTGCACCCTCAGCGTCATGAACAAAAAAGGTTAGACTGGA
Organism: Ontholestes murinus; assembly: GCA_963969525.1. Classification (NCBI taxonomy): domain Eukaryota; kingdom Metazoa; phylum Arthropoda; class Insecta; order Coleoptera; family Staphylinidae; genus Ontholestes; species Ontholestes murinus. The sequence continues at coordinate 54,954,102 of OZ018390.1, read as the reverse complement.
AGAACATCGCAGCTGCATGAACTCCGCCCAGCTATTCCATCCAAAATTTTTGTTTTGACTAATAAACATAAACATAATCATAAATGATTTTTTTAAATGATGTCACCAGCTTCAATTCGAAACAATTTCACGAAAATTGCCCTCGTTTGTAATAGATTTTGTATTTAAGAGAGAACCAGCATCACGATGATCGCGTAAGAGAATATTTTGTTTCTCCCAAAAAATTATACTTTTGATTATTGGTTTTAATCTATGTCTATTTTCTTCAATTTGTTGAAGTCTTCCCATATTTAATTAATTTCTTATATCTCGTGATGGGGTATTGAATGATTTTATAAAATGTTCCGCTTAAACAATTGAATTTTTATGGTACTTTGTATTTTTATAACTTTTCGAAATAATATCTTTACCTGATAATTTAGAATATTGAGATACCGGCTGAGATACTAATTCTTGCAATGCTACTTGTTGGTGCAACCTAGTACATTTTGTAAAAAAAGAAGCAATATTTGAAAGATCCCGTTTAATTTATTAGAAAACATTAACCAATTAAATTGTCTAAAATGTTTTTCAGACAAGTAATATTTAACATCTTTTCCCCCTTTTTTATGTACAGAATAGGGTAACAAAAGTATCATTTGGTTTCCATTAAAAATTTAAAATTCAAAATTTCTAAATTTCATCAACATTAACATTACTAAATTTAACTATATCAATGTAAATATCAACGCTGAGAACAACTTAATGAAGATTCTGATTTTTCTCCTCTATATTCGGCAAACGTAGATGCAGTTGTAGATAGATGATTTAAATTGACTGTAGGCATAGATTGATCTTTATGTGTTGAAGAATCATCAGTTTTTTTAATTTTCTAAACAAATGAATCCAACGTGGATTATTGATTTTATTTATTAATTTAATTAACTACAAACAAAAATCACGAATAAATTAATTTAAAAGAATGCATATATTATTCTTAAAATAAAAGTAATACCTTATGTATAATTGATTGAATTATAATAAATTGGTAATTAGTCAGTAAGCACTAAAAATGTGGGATTTATAAGTGACGTGCAAACAGTTTCGGTTTCTATCTTTTACATTTAAACTAAGTAAGACAAGAAATTATATAAATTGAACTAAGAAATGTGATTCGCGCTATCTTAATGTAAAACAATGCAACGATTAACGATACCAAAGAGACGAAAAGTATCAATATATGTCGAGTATAATTAGAAAAGGGAACCCCCCGTGCAAAAGAAGGATCACTTCTCTAATGGTGCTTGCGTAGATAACTTTAATTTGTATATATAGCCTGTCTATTTTGAAAAAATGCACCGTTATAGATCGCTGACTAGATTCATCAACACTTAACTTGTTTGTTTGAAATATTAGCAATTTTTAAGAATAAAAAAATAAGCGAATAATTCTTAGGGGCGGTAATTACCCAATTATCTCTTCACACTACCATTGAAAACTGGTGCAGAATATTTGGCTATTACAATCAAATGGAATGTTTTAATTCATATTCTATGCTACGTCCTATAATTTATTTTATTCAAAATTTCTTTGAATTTCTGGACTTTCTGGAGTTTTTCATTATCTAGTAAAAATTTCCTTGAAATTTTAAATCTTTATATTCATCTTTATTAGCAGACAAAAAATACAAGCAATATAAATACAATAATATGAATATTAGCGCATTAGTCTGTTAAATAATTTTTCAGTCTACTGTGTTTTGTTAGTAGGTATCTGATGGTGATGGGTAGTGTTATAAAATAAATTTAAATATTTTGAGTGATTTTGAAATTTTGATTCGGGTTCGTATAATTGTAAGCAATACTATAAGATTATTGATTTTTGCGGCTTCTACTTCGTTATACATGTTGAGTATAAATAATAAACACTTTTTAACTTTGTTGGTATAACACAATTTATTTACTGCTGACTATAGTTTCGGCATCTCAACGTGCCATTATCAAAACATACATAGTATATCCAAGTGAAAAAAATCCAAAAATTCCTTCGGCTGACATATGCTCTTATAGTATTAATAATAAACACTTTTTAACTTTGTTGGTATACTACTATGTATGTTTTGATAATGGCACGTTGAGATGCCGAAACTATAGTCAGCAGTAAATAAATTGTGTTATACCAACAAAGTTAAAAAGTGTTTATTATTAATACTATAAGAGCATATGTCAGCCGAAGGAATTTTTGGATTTTTTTCACTTGGATATAGAAAGCGTTCATTGATAGAAACATCAGAGCTAGAATCATATAGGAGTTGGTTAGAAATATTAGGTCAAGGATTGAGGGGATGGCTGATTATAGATAAAGAACATGGAAGAAAGGTCATTAGCACCATTAAACAGATGGAGATAAATAATTTTGTAGATGTTTAAGGCTGTTTTTGTAGATGCACCGTCTTTTTTCTAAGTTAACTTTCTAACTAGTTTTGCCCTAGTTTTAATCTTAAACACACAGCTTCCAACAAAAGGCTGTATGTTTTTGATAATTATGTTTTTTGTCTATGGTAATACGAAGTATTTTTTGAAAGTAGAAGGAAAAACAGTGGTACATGGAAACATTATGTGGAGAATTATTGTTTAAATAATAAATATTAGTCTTTATTGAGATATATATATATATATACATACACATACAATACATATGCGGTAAGGATACATACAATTGACATTTCAATAAAGTTATAATGATCACGGAAGGATAGATATATCCTTGTATGTGATTTTTATGTAGTGTCTCAAATAACATGAGAACCTAGAAAGAATATTTAAGCAAGATACATACATAACTCAGCTTATACTACAACACATAATGTTTGTCCCTTTAGGGTTTTCTAGTTACATTATCAATAAATAAACATTGTATATCTGACCAATGAGTTTTAACGAATGATTTTATATTTTTTTTAACTTGGTATTTGTTTCTGTGGTCGCGATTTTCAGGTGGAAACATATTATATAGTCTAGGGGCTATATAGGTATGAGATTTTGTACCAATAGATTTAGTACTCCTTGGGGTAAAAACATTTTGTATTCGTTTCGATCGTGTGTTGTGTTCATGGTTTTGATAAAAAAAGTCGTTTTCTTTAAAATAATGTGTTAATACAGCCTTGGCATAAATTTGTCTTATATTGAGCAGTCCAGTCTCTTTGTATAGGGATATTGTAGGGTAGCTCATGTTCATTTTATGTATTATTTTAATGATTTTTTTGTGAATAATTTCTAGTGGGTATAGAGTTGTTTTATTAAGACCACCCCAGCCAATGATTCCATACCCAATTTGCGATAGGACAAGAGCATGATATAGTATTATCATATGTTTGGTAGATAGTATGTCTGCAAGCTGTTTAAATTTGTAAAGCATCATTCGTAATTTTTTACAGGTATTTGTAATTTGTACGTCCCATTTTAAGTAAGTGTCTATATTAATACCTAAATATTTTACACTTTTTTTGGACATAATTCTTGTCGTTGAGTTTTGGTGTTTAATTTTCAGTGGGTTGAGAGCTGGTAGGTACTTGGCATAGGATGTAAATACCATGTAATTAGTTTTTTGTGTATTTATAGTTAAAAGATTATTATTGAAATACTGAAATATATGCATTAAGTCATTCTCCACATTTTCATGAAGTTGTTTCCAACTTGTTGACTCATAATAAATTACAGTGTCATCGGCAAAGGATATTATGCTACCTTCCGTTTGAATTGTAAATAGATCATTAATGTATAGATTGAACATGATAGGACCTAGTATGGAGCCCTGTGGCACACCATGTTGTACTAAGAGTTCTCTGCTGTACTCTGTTCCTATTTTAACACATTGTCTTCTATTTGTTAAGTAGTTTCTGAATAAGTTTAAAGTGGCTCCTCTAATACCATACATTTCCATTTTCTTGAGTAATATTTCATGATTTACTGTATCGAAGGCTTTGGCTAAGTCTATAAATACTGCCATTGCAGGAATTTTTTCATCAACTGCTCTATATATCTTAGATGTAAAGTGAGCTATTGCATCCTGAGTTGACATATTCTTTCTAAACCCAAATTGTGATGAAGATATAATGTTGTATTTATCACAAAAACTGACTAACCTGTTTTTTATTGCTTTTTCGATTATCTTTGCAATGTTAGATATAACAGCAATTGGTCTATAATTTATTACCTCTTGTTTAGAACCATTTTTATGTAAAGGTCTAATAACCGCTTTCTTTAATAATTGTGGAAAGTCGCCGGAGCTAAATCAAGAATTAATAATATGTGCTAAGGGGGCTGAGATGTACTGCTTAACTTGTTGTAGGTCTTCTGCTTTTAAATTGTCAAATCCCGGTGTTTTGTTTGGTTTCAGCTCCTGTATAAGTTGCTTGATCTCAAGTTCAGTTACTGGTGAGAGAAATAGTGAATGCTCATTTTGTATTCTGTAACTTTGTTCATCTGTAATTTTGATTTGTCTAGACATTGTATTTCCAATGTTAATGTAGTGCTCATTAAAATATTCAGCTACTTGTTTTTGGTTCGTTATAACTTTATTTTCTAGGATGTTCTTTATTGTATTTATTTTTGTGCTAGGTTTTGATTTATTTGTTAACTTGTTTACTGTATTCCAAAGATTGGTGGTGGAATTCAAGTTTTTTTCAACTTGTTTTGAATAAAACATTTTTTTTGCTTTTGATATAAGTGTATTAATCGAATTCCTTAGTTTATTATATTCTTCCCTTAACTGAGGATTTTTATTTGTTTTCACGCATTGATATAATTTATCCCTTCGATTTATAGATGTAATTAGTCCATTTGTGATCCACTCCTTCCTTTTAGTATATTGTTTTCTTTTGACTGTTGTGGTAGAATTTGTAATAGCTTCCGTGATTAATTTAATGAAATTGTTGGTTGCAATGTCTATATTTATTTCATTATAAACTGTAGTCCACTTTTCCTTACTAAGTATCAACTCGAACTTTACCCGGTCTATTTTATTTGCTATAGCTTTTGTCGTTTTAGATTTGTGAGGTAATGGTAGAATTAAAGCAATTGTTGTGGTGTAGTGATCAGTAATGTTTGATTTTATAACTGCAGGTATTGTTTTAATCACTTCGTTGTTTTCCCTGAAGAAAATATGATCGATGACACTACTTGATGTAATGGTTTCTCTTGTAGAGGTATTTATGTATGAATAAAAGCCATATTCGTTCATTGACATTAAGTATTCTTGACAGTGTATATTATTTGTATCTTCAATGATTATGTTAATATCACCAACTATTATGTGTGTTTTATTTTTTTTTGTTTTGATTCAGCTACACTTTTAGATTTGTAGTAAAATCATCTATGGGAGTAGATGGAGATCTATAAATTGCAGTTAATTGCAAGTTATGGTTTTCGATTGTTATCTTCAGTTTCAAGCAGTTTGTTAAACCAATGCTTACGTCTTCAACCTCAAAAGTAACGTTTTCTCTAACAAATACAATAATGCCATCATTTTGATTATATCTTCGATTAGTAGCATAAGTAATATAACCGTTTAGTTGAAAGCACTGTATATCGGGAATTTCCCATGTTTCTGTGAGCACAATGCAGTCGAAGGCACATTTGAAATTGCTAAGATAGATTTGAAACTGACTAAAATTTTTGGTTAGGCTTCTAATGTTGTTATGATAAATAGTAAATGGTTTTACATGTTTTAGCTTATTCGAAATGAGTGCATCATATTCATTTGGATCATCTACTACATTAGTGGTGATCTCCTCGTTGTTAAAATCTCGTATAAATTGATCCATGATTATGTTGCAATCACATCGTTTACAATGTTATTAGGCAAAGTTTGACGGTTACAATTTAATTAATGTCTAATGTTGACTAAAATACTGCACAATTTTCACTTTTATATCCGGTATTGGATTTATTTATTACTGTTTGCTTTTCTTGCGTAAATTTCTCGCAGTGGTTAGCGACAACGGATTGTAAGGCGTTTTGGCGTTTTTCTCTGAGGGCTTTGGTGCAATAGGCGTGGTATGTTGTTTTTTTTTTTGTTCAGTACAGACGGCTGATGCCTCGCCGAACACATTATCCAAATTTAACTCCCGAGTATTTGGTGTGGGTGGTGCACTATTGCTGCCAGGTTCTTCCTGTTCAATTTGTGGAGATTCCATTAATTGATCTGCCGTGAAGACCTCATTTCCAACAATTAGTTTAAAATCTTTTATATAGGCGTTTAAGTTTTTTCCTTTTGCAATTCGAAGGTGAGTTCTTAAAGTTTTATGCCGAAGACTATCTTCAACAGTTAAGTCCTGATTTATGTATATTGCCGACCCCTTCAATTTTTTAGCATTAGCTAAAACTAGTGACTTTTTACAGGCCCTAATAAATTCCAAGAGAATTGGTCGCTTCCCGACTCTTTTCCCTAGGCGATATACATTAGAAAGATCCTCGCCCTTAAGTTGTATCTGTAATTTTTCATTCAATATTTTTACAGTACTTTCTGTTAATGAGTCGTTGTTTTCATCGGGTATACCAAAAATGATAATAATAATAATATCTTTATTTACGGAGGCCATTAAACAATTACATAAAAATATACAATAAAATTACAGCTTAGTATACATATTAAGATATAAAATTAAAATTAAATTAAAATTACAGCTATAAATAAAATACGGATTAAAATATAAAATTAAAACAGAGTTTGCCTAATCCTGTTTTTAAAACATAACCGTGATTGTTCTAAAATATTAACTTCTTTACAAACACTATTACAATGACGCACTACCCTACTGAGAGCATCATTACAGTTTGTCCGCCTAAATACGGGCTCTAAAAATATTTTGTCTCTCGTATGATATTGCGGAACATGGATATGCATTAATAAATTTGATAAGGGTATACAATCAATTTTACTATTAATGACATTGTAAGCTAAACATACATCAAAGAAAATGCGTCGATCCGAGAGAAGTTGCAGACCTAAATATTTTAGCAATAAGTGATAATTTTCACTAGAATACATTATGTTACACTTGTAACAAACGTACTTCACAAAAACCTTTTGTACACGTTCAATGCGATCACAGAGGTATTTATAATTAGGTGACCAAATGACACAGCAGTAATCAAGAACTGACCGGACTATTGAAACAAATAAATTAATAAAGCACCGCATTTCTTTAAAATCATGTGTTGTTCTTTTTATAAATCCTAAAATTTTAAATGATCTATTTACAATGGCATCTATGTGGAAATGAAATTTGAAATTCTGATCAAAAATCACGCCAAGATCCTGAATTTGCGAGACTCTCTCTAATTCAATGTTATTTAAGGTGTATTGAAAATTAGTGCTATTTGATATTTTCCTAGTAAATTTTATGTATCTACATTTACTAACATTAAGTTCCATCCCATTATCGGAACACCACTCTTGTAAAATCGAAATATCATTTTGAAGTACCAAGCAATCTGCTGCAGATTCAATACGACGGTAAATTTTGAGGTCATCAGCAAAAAGTAGATATGGTGATTTAAGATGAGAACCAATATCGTTCACATATAAAAGAAACAGTATTGGTCCAAGATGGGAGCCTTGCGGTACCCCTGTCTTGGCACAAATTGGATTAGATAGAGAATTTTTATATTTAACAAACTGTAAGCGCTTAGTAATAAAAGATTTAGTCCAAAGAGCTAAAGAACCACCTAAACCATATTGAATCAATTTCAAAATCAGCCGATCGTGGTTTACTCGGTCGAACGCTTTACGGAAGTCAGTATAGATGGAATCCACTTCCACGTTTCTGTCTAAGGCGTCGCTGATATATGAACTATACATTAATAAATTAGACGCTGTGGACCTTGTGGGATAAAATCCATGCTGATGGTGAACTATAGCATGCTTAAAATTAGCTAGAAAAATTTGACTCATTAATTTATCAAACATTTTTGGAATGATTGACTGAATTGAAATTGGTCTGTAGTTTGTGACAAGATTTTTATTGCCAGATTTGAAAACAGGTATTACATAGGAGGACTTCCATTTTTCAGGAAAATATCCTGTCAATAATGACCTGTTGAAAAGGAGAGTTAAGGGTTCAGATAGCTCAGTGGAACAGTTTTTTAATATGTAAACATTTATCTCATCAGGACCAGAACACGTCTTTTGGTCTAGAGTGTTTAACGCATGCAGAACTGATTTCTTAGACAAAACGTATGAACAGAAGTTATTTCCTACGTGGGTAGTGGAAAATGAGGATGAACAGTTGCTGTCCGATTCATACACTTGATTAAAATTGACTGCAAATAAATTTGCAATGTCATCGGGCGAGGTAATATCCTGCATGTTATTTTTGAAATGAGATGGTAATTTATTATTATTATTAGAATCATTTTTGTTGTTCACAAATTTCCAAAAATATTTTGGGTTATTAATTAAATTATCCTCCATGTTATTGACATAGTGTTGATAATCAATAGCTAGCCTACATTTACATTGATTTCTCAAGGATGAAAATCTTGAATAATCTGCGTCATTGCCAGATTTTTTATAAATCAAATGAATTCGTTTTTTTTCCTTTATTAGAGCAATTAATTCTGCAGAAAACCAATTTGGAAATGATGATCTAAACAATCTCTTCATAGGAGTATAAGCACGAATAATATTATATATGAGTTCATAAAAATTATCAACACAACTGTCCAAATCATCATTATTATTTAATAACTTTGACCAGTCAATATTATTCAAATCACTTTTAACACGATGGTAGTCGGTTTTTTTTAAATTATATACATCAAAGTAATTATTTTGTTCGAGTTCATCCTCAAAAGGGATCATTATGCATAGAGAAGGATGGTGGCTATCACATTTTACTAAACCAAGCGAATGAACACAAGAAACATTACAGTTAGCAAAGACTAAATCTAAAACTACATTTCTAGAATTTTTAATATTATTAAACTGCACAAGACCGGACGAAGACAGATTATCACAAATTAAATGTTCTATTTCCGAATCGGCGCATACGGGAAGTAAGCCCATATCACACTCATCTTCTGACCATTTGATGTTGGGTAGATGGTAGTCCCCTAGAACAACGACGGTCGAATTTGGATGCAGTTGAGTAATTTGATCGACGCAGGTTGAGTGGTCCTGGTATTTAATTAAAGGGCTATTTGGTGGCAGGTAAATGGCACACACGATGAATTTTTTTGAATCTGCTACAAATTCAACCCAGATTTCTTCACGATCTAGACAATCAACACTCATGGTATGAGAACGAAAACGCTTATGAATCCCAACAAAGACACCACCACCTATACCTTTATCACTGTTGATAGAATTTCTGTCGATACGATATAAATTGTAACGGTCGTCCATAACTTCATTGTCAAAGATGCCAGGGTGTAGATTGTTTCGACGTTGACGTCTTTCCAGTTGAGAATGCGAGGGTTGCTTTAAATTCGTCAGTTTGCAAACTAGTATTGCGAGAAGTTAATAAGGTGCTAAAGAGATTATAGAGATGATTTACATGAGAAATTAGGACCATGTCATCTGCATATGGTAGTAGATATTTTGAAAGATTCAGGTGAAGAGAATGAATCAAAATGTTGTAGAGTACTGAAAATAGGGGGAGTAGAACTTAGTAGAACTTGTTCCGCCGAAACGACCATACCATAATGAACATACTTTTCTTTTGAAAAATGCAACTTTTTATGAGGCTTCTAGAATTTTCTAGCAATTTCTCTTCCAGATTTCTATAATTTTCCAGAATTTTTACTTTCTCATCATGGCCTCTCTTATGCAGTCTTTGCTGTAATATCCAGCCCTTCCAACGTCAAATCAACATAGCAAATTAATTTCATATAATACTGTTTATTGAACTAAATTTATTAAATTTATAAATTTAGTCACATATGTTGATAGTAAGATAAAATGTACATTTTTTATTTAAAAAAATCGTTATATTATTCAATAAATATTTATTTAATAAATAGAAAAAACACGAAAATATATTCGTAAAATCTACAACAAATGAGTCTTATTAAGACTACAAGAACAAATCACTTTTGAAACAACTACTTCTCTAGCTAATACTTCGACAGACATTGAATAATCCATGCAGGTATAAATAAGACCCTCAGTCGATTATATTTCATTATTGTGTCAGTTGCCGTGCATATCTGAGTAAGTTATTTATTTTTCATTATATTTATTTTAGTAAACGTTTTTATTTATGCTTAAAATCAATTTTATAATAAAGCTGTACTGAAGAGATTGAAATATCGAAACACGTGTCTACAGATGGTTATAAAATTGAGTATTGAATTATTTAATTGCTTTTCCTAATTTATTTTTAATTACATCAACCTAAATTCATTTCTTTTTCCAAATTACCATAGTATAGTCACTCACAAACTATTTTAACGTACATTCAATCATTTTTAGTTCATTTTACAGAAAGAAATACGTTCAAACTAGTGTTGCTTTGATAGCCTTGCTATTTTGTAACACGCAAATTACTTTTGTATTATTCAATGTCTGTCGAAGTATTAGCTAGAGAAGTAGTTGTTTCAAAAGTGATTTGTTCTTGTAGTCTTAATAAGACTCATTTGTTGTAGATTTTACGAATATATTTTCGTGTTTTTTCTATTTATTAGTGAATTATCTACAACGTAAAGGACTTATATATTTTATTATTAAATATTTATTTGTCAAAAGTAACACGTTAGTATTATGTTATAATGTACCCAATTTTATTAATTACAGCCTTACGATAAAAAAGTAAATTAGACTTTTAATAATTTAGAAGATATCATCTAAATTATTAAAAGCTGCGATGCATTTTTGTATTATAAATAAAGTTGATTATTTTATTTGTAAGAAATATTAGTTTTAAGTACCAAAAAAAAAATCATTAACGACTACTAATATATGCAATTATTTCCTCCATTAGTTTTCTGTCCCATATCTTAGTAAAGCATGTACTTAAATTACACAGCCAGTGCTAATTAAATTTGAGATAACCATAGTGATAAAAAACCTTCACGGCCCGGCGGCCGCAAAAATGAAGCGCGAAATTTTATCTCCGCACAATTTAAAATAATCTCCGCGGCTATAGCGAAATTGAAATGAATAGCGGAATCGGAAACACCGAAAGTTAGACGGTGTATGTTTAAGATATCCCTAAATTTGGGTAATGAGATTCTGGCGGAGGGCGTGGGGAATGAAGATGGTGTGGGTGCCCGGAGTGCTAACTGATTTTGTACATTTGTCTGGCGAAGTGGCCCCGGCAACATTCGGGGCCACTCTGTCTCGGCGAAACCACTATTTCCGTAATTGGGTTATCAGTCCTTGCACGTAATTGATTTATTTCCTCTCTCGGCAGCAATTAAAGAGTTACAGCTCGCCCAAGAAAACCCGGAATTCTTTCGCAGATACTTTCGCACTGGAGGGAAAATCTTTCCGGTATTAGGCACACAATGATTTCATTTATAATCTGATCTCATTCATTAGACAATTATAAATGTACATTCAAAAGTCTACATTATAAAAATACAAAACTACAAATTTAGGCAAAGTAAGTATCGAGTAAAGATTAAGGATAGCCTATTTCCAAATAAATTATTTTTGTTACCTATCTATTATATTTTATATATCTTATAAACATACGGTATAGAATTATGGGGAAGTCAAGTTTGTCAACGTCTTCTGATGAGATGTTGTAGTATCAAATAACTTCTGGCCTAGCTTCATCCAATTACTATTTTTGTGACTATTTTACCGTTGACAACTGTCAGAATTTCCGACATCTTTAAAATTTAAGGTCATCATCACCTTTTTATTGTCATACCACTTAACCATTATTATTCGGTCCATGCTGATAAACTACAGTTTTTATTCTTAATTGCACTGTCTAAGCAGAAATGTGGTTGCCTTGAATCAGACTGTGTCAGGTCGCTATTGGTATTTACGCCATGTAATTTGAAAAAAAATCAAGAATGTGGTCTATTTTACTAAAAGTAGTAGGGCCGAAAGGGTTAATATATAAAAGAATAGCAGCTAAAATCGGAATTAGCCTATACATTTGCAAACATTCGTCATAAAATTGTTTTCACTTATAAAAATTTAGATAGATGCTACAATTTCAGATTTATTCCATTAAAGCTCGCAGCAAAAGTTGTATACTAATCTTCAATGAAATTGCTCTAACTTTTCAGATCTTTCAATAAATAACAAAACCTTAAGTTTAATGTTACAGCACAAAACCTCTAAAGAGCTCACATAGAGTCACGCACGACCGTTGACAAATATGCACAGACAAAATATATTTTTTAAAAGAAGATGTTTCTACGATCTACGATATAAGCAAATGATGTGATGAAATAGGCTATGAAAGACCTAGGCCGCAAATTTTGTAAAAATGATTCTCTATTAAATTGACATAAAAGCAGAATGATTACAGGATTCAAGAAAAAGAATACTGATCAATAAAGAAAAGAATCTGATCTGAACTTTTTTTCAAAACTATTTGATTATTAAATTAACTCAAAACCTCAAATCTTCCATGTTTTTTGCTTTTCATGTGTGAATACAAGTTTGGTATATTAAAAACATAGTATATAACTATCATTGTACTTTCTCCATAGATATATTATTATTTACTCTTATATTAATAATTTCATTATATTTTATAACTATTTCATCTAAACATTACATGTAACTTTTAGTGGTTTAATAAAATGCAGAAGACGTCTAAATTATTAAATAAGTGTATATATACATGTTTGCAAATCGTTCGTGGTACAATTTTATTTAGTGGAATAGGTTTATAAATTGATTTATCTTATAAAAAACGGTGCAGTATTTTGTTAATAAAATATTTAATAAAACTGAAATCTATTAATGGTCGTTCGATTTTTCAATAAATATTTGAATTCCCACACTATTTGTTTATTTATTAAATATACATATATTATAAATTTCATTTCGAATATTGTGAAAAAAGCGAGTATAAAACATTTTCATGCGGAAAATACGGCTTGTAAATACAGCGCAATTATACGAATCTATTTAAAAATCTCCCCCAACACACTTTATTGTAGAGGCAATAAACAGAAATTTGCTGCAATGTACTTATATATGTGAACAGATAAATACACATCTATCTATGTGAAAAGTCCCTTTCAGATTTGATGTGTTTTTTCTGCATAAAATATATTGAATGGCTTCCACTGTCCATTACTGGTAAACGATACACCCTCAACTCTAAGTAGGGAGGAAAAAAGGCAAGTAGTAAATATTAATCTTAAAACATGAAATGACGCGGCAGAGGAGACGATGCCATACTTATCGCGAAATCTTTAATTTCCTCCCGGCATATCGTCGTCGGGGGCATCGGGGGCAAATATGCCTCCAGAATCCATCAAGGCCGATAAGGAGCGATGATGTAAATAAGCATCAAACCATCAAAGGTCGGGTTTATCTCCGCAATAAATTCTTCATTGTCTAAAACTTCAAGAATATATCATGTAAACTTAAACGCGTTTATGTTGATTAATTAAACGAATAAATTAACTGTGTTAAACAATTAATTCCATAATCCATTGTATAAATAAATTGTTTTTCTCAAAGAAAAGGATTTAATTGCGATTCTTTTTTATTGCTTCGATAGACACAAACACATTTAAAAAAAAAAAACGAATTTACCAGTTTCAAAAAAATAGAAAAATATAAATATAGCAATTATTGTTTGTACTTTAATCGTATTAATAATTATCTATGTTATAAATCAAATTAGATAATTAATCTTAAAAAAGGAACCCATCATTATTACTTCTATAATTAGTAGTAATTTCATAGCAAAAAATTTCAAAATCTTATTCAGATACAATCACTAAATTTCAACAAAAATAAAATAGTGCATGCATCGTTCTTAGAAGAAAACTGACTAATTTAAGGATATCTACTTTCGCCACAACGTGAACAATCCCAGAGTGTTATGTGGTATTAGTCTCTCGTAGCTTCTCTACTTTATATCTTGCTTCTTCTTTAATTTTCTGATCCTTAATCCCCATTTGGCCATTTCTTTCCTACGGTAATAAAATATTCTTAAAAAAGATATTTCACCTATTTATATAAGAGCTGCTATTCTTGACTCTAAAATATCATTGTTCGAAAAGCTGTATTTCAATTTTGGTTCTTCCACTATTGATTAAATACGTTATATCTTGTTAATGCATCTCAATTGCTTTTCCCAAGGCACTTTAAATGTAAATAATTTAAGTCACATTAAACTTAAAGAACGCAGTTGTTTTAGAGATCCGATCTGATTATAAGTGTTCTATTGTCACTTTTATTATCACCTCAATTATCTGGAATCACTATTATTTTCTGCTAATCCCTGAGTACGCTTAACGTATTTCTATCAAATACTCTACTTTCACCCTTATATCTGGATATATAAACAAAGTTTCGTTTAGAAACTATTTCTCGTCTCTAGATTTTTTACTTCTGCTCACCCTAAACTAAAATACTCCAATCCAGCTAGGTAAGTAGTCAACCAAATAATTGACCAATATAATTAAATTGTGTATAACGATTTTGAATTTACATTATTAATAGCTCCAATTTACTCTCAGCGTAATTGACTTATCTATTGTCGCTTCATATCTATCCCTCATTTTATACTCTATATTCCTCATTAATTATTTGGTAGTGACCATTCATCAGTTATAAAAATATATAGCTCCTCTTTCTGTACTTTAAAACTTCTCTCTACTCAACCGTCCATAACTCGTTGCGGCGTTCCTTTAATAAATTAAATCCAAGTCTTAAGTATACTCTTATATATTGTGACTCGTATTTCTTTTATTTGATATTATAAAACGCGGAAATACAGTGTTATTTCAGTTTTTTTTTCTTTCATTTTCCCTTCTATCTCATTACTCTCATTAGGATTCCTCTTGCACTGAAGTAAAACTTTATAAAAATCTGAAAAAAATGCAATAAAATAGAATTGTCATTCTAGAACCTCTGAGAGTCAAATTTAAAATAGGTTAAATAGGTATTTATATTAACTAGTGGAAGAAAAGGTTTTAGAATTGGGGGAAGTAAGGTGTATATTCAATCAGATAACTGAGAGTTGTTTCAATCATTATGGATTATTATAAAGATTCTATACAGCGTAGCTCATTTCACATCATTTATGTTTATAGAATCTTCTATGAATCGATGTCACATATTACTCCTATATTTTTATACAGAAAGCTATCAAAATCTATAGAAAGTCCTCTCCGAAATCCATCTCTAAACAATTGAATGCTTTTGCCCTCTCTCAGGAAAGCTCAATTCATCCGCATTTTATCTTCTTAGTAAAGTATATTATCCTTTTCATACTTCTTCAGATAAGGGGCCTTTTATGCAACTGTTTAATCTTTAAACTGGTATCACTCCAGAGTAATAAAATGTAAAGAATATGTGCTATTCTTAAAATTAAAGAAGATTATTTTCTCAGTTGTCACCCAATTCACATTTTCGAATGTTTTTGTAAAGGTCTTTTAAATACTAGGATTAATTCGTGGATAGAATGAAATTGTTTATGTTCCATTATGCAGTAAAGATTTAGAAAAAGTAAAAGTGCAATGGACAATATTGTTAAGTACATTTAAATTATTCAGATATCAGTTATAAATTATAACTATGCACAATACACCATTGTGATATTCATTGATAAAAAATAAAGTATCTTATATATAATTTTTCTCTTTAAAAAACTTACTTCTGCTACTTATAATATTCTTTGGTTGAAATTCTCAGACGCTCTATTCTTAGCTAATTACTTTACATTTTTGATCCTTTCCCATTGGGATGTACATTTTCCTCCTATTATACTTTACTATGCAGTAATATATGCGCTAACATATCTTCCAATGAAACAAAATCCTTAAGATCAAAGAAGAAGTTTAAATGGACATGCACCGCATGTTCAAATGTTGAATTTATGCATCACTTTAATGCGCTCAAGGATAGGATTGCAGATATGCAACTTCAAATACGCGAACTAACGAAGACAAACTCAGATATCGGCTCAAACAATAAAGAAGAAATAATGGATGAAACTTTAAAAGAAGTAGACGAACAACGGCGCCGAGAATGTAACATTATTATACGAAATTTACCGGAATGCATTAATCGTGAAGAAGATGTGAAAGCAGTGGACCATATAATTTGCCAAGTATCCGACAGAGTGGATTATAAATTTAAATCATTTCGTATTGGATTGAAATGACCGAATGCGATGCCCCGTATGGTGAAATTTGTTTTTAAGGATAACCTAATTGCTAAAATTGTACTAAATAATGCTAAACTACTTCGTAACGCGGAATCATATAAGAATATACATCTAAACAAAGACTTAACACCTAGACCAAGTGTGAAACGTCGTAAAATTATTGATGAATTTAAAGAACGTAAAAATAATGGTGAAAATGTTGTGCTTCGCTTACTTCGCCATCATTTTTATCTTATTACGTTAGAGGACTTAATGCCAAAACTTTCAAATTTTACAATAACATTATTTTGTACGATGAATTGGATATAATTATGCTGACAGAAACATGGGCTAATTCTAGCTTACATAACTCCGAACCCTTTCCACCAAATTACTATGTTTTCAAAAACGATCGGCGATGCGGCCGAGGTGGCGGTGTTCTCATCGCGGTGAAAACAACGAAATGTTACCTTTAAATGTAGATATATTAACAATTCGTTTAACTAAGGATGGCGACACTTTAACTGTTTCAATAATTTATATACCTCCTCAAACACCCCTAAATGATTATGAAACTGTTTTTAACTTCTTAGAGAATTATTTACCTGATAAATATCATCTTATTGCAGGTGACTTCAACATTCCTGAGTATTTATCCAATCAATGTAATAAGTCTTTATTAGTATCCAACTTTGCAAATTATATGTCACCTGCTCTAGCAAACCATATTCTTAATTCATGACACATGCTTCTGGATTTAATTATGCATTCTAATTCATTTAATTGTATTGTTAAACACTCAAATTATTGTTTAGTTATTATTATCATTATTATCCTGCGTTAGAATTCACATGTAACTTTTTTCGAACAAATGAAAAGGAATTGTTGTCTAATGTTAGGACTTTTAATTTTAGAAAGGCAAATTTCCCTTTACTTTATAAAGAAATTTCTAAAGCTAACTGGGTGTCTGTATTGCTATGTATCTCTCCTGATGATGCATGTTCTCATTTTTATAACATATTGAATAATATATTTGAACTTACTGTTCCAAAAACAATAAGAAATCAAGTTAAGTTTCCTATAAGGTACTCCTCAGTTACAAAGTCTAGCATACGTGAAAAAATAGACTTATAAAATCACTTTTAAAGCGCAATTTTCATTTGAACACACTTAAATTCACGGAATGCCACCGTAGAGTAAAGTTTAATATAGAAGCTGACTACACTAAATATATTGAGTGCATTGAAACTAATGTTAAAAATAATCCAAAGCAACTATGGACATTCATCAAACGACAAAAAGGTGTTCCGCGCATTCCGGCAAATATGTATTATAATACATATTTTCGGAATGTAATGATAATGATAAATTATTTTTAACACCAGAAGAGATATCTACATCTTTTGTTCAGTTTTTTTCTTAAACTTTTTCGCCCCTGACTTGTAAATGATGTCCATGAAGCTATAAAATTTTTGAAATCCCACTTCACATGCGGGCCAGATAATATACCAGCCATTATTATTAAAGATTGTGCAAATGCATTCGATTTACCACTATTGCACATTTTTAATCTCATTCTAACATCATGTACTTATCGTGATTGCTGGAAACGCACAACAGTTATACCTCTTCACAAAAAGAATAAGATTAATAACATACTACATTACCACACTATAGCTTTAATTTGTAATTTCTCAAAAATATTTGAAATAATCATTAATGATATAATTTATCAGCATGTTAAACCTAAAATATCAAATAATCAGCATGGTTTCTTAAAAGGCAAATCAACAACGATGAACTTATTAAATTTTGTTGATGATATTTCTTGCAATCTTGAAAATCGTTATCAAATAGATGTCATATATACTGATCTAATCAAAGCTTTCGACAGAGTGTCTCACAATATATTACTAATGAAATTGTCAGCTTTTGGACTTAATTATAATCTCTTGAGCCTTATTTCTTCATATTTATCAAATAGAAAAAACGTTGTGTGGTGTCATGGTTTCAAATCTTTTGAATATACTGCTACTAGTTGTGTTCCTCAATGGTCCAATTTAGGGCCCTTGTTTTTTCTACTGTATATAAACGATATTGAAATCCAATTACCTTATGTATGCTGACGACATTAATATTTATCATAAAATTACTAGTATAGCAGATTGTGTCACTCTTCTTCATGACATTTCATTATTAGTCGATTGGTATATCGAAAATAAATTAGAGCCTAATAATAATAAATGCAAAGTTGTATCATTTAGCAGAAAACACAGTAACTTACTTTTCAACTATAAAGTTCTAGATTCGATATTGGAACGTGTTACTAACTTTAACGACCTTGGGGTACTTATAGATAATAAGTTATGTTTCAAAGATCACTTTAAAAATATAGTTTCTTACTGCCAAAAGATTCTTGGATTTATCTTACGTAATACCAAAATGTTTATCTATCTTGAACCACTAATTGCCTTCTACAACAGTTTTATACGTAGTAAACTCGAGTACTCGTCGGTCGTAAGGAGTACGTATTATAATGCAAATATAAATGCTCTTGAAAAGGTTCAACGTAAATTTTTAAAAACCCTTTACTTTCGCAAACATGGTACTTATTTACCGAATCATTTTGACTATCCGGGTCTCTTGGACGAGTTTGGATATCAAAGACTTGAAGCGCGTCGTATCATTTCTCAAATTGTATTTATTTATAAGTTATTAAATGGACAGATATCGGACGAAACGTTGTTATCCAAACTAAACTCTTATGTGCCGTCTAATAGATCTCGCCAGACACCTTTTTTATTTGGATAATTGCAAAACTAATTATCGCTTACACTCTCCTATCTATTCGATGTATTCTTACGTAAATAAATATTGCTATGACCTTGACCTTTTCAGCGATACTTTAAGTAAAATAGTAAATACAGTTAAGTGTAGAATCAGCTATAACTAATTGCGCTATTTACATATATCTTTGTATATCTATTTATTGTTTACGCTTACGCTAACTTATAATTAGTAGTTTTGATTTTTTGATATGTTATTTCGTTTGTTCCTAATTTGAATTACTTTATTACTTTATTTTATTTTATTGTTCATAACCTATTTGTTGTTATTTTGTAATTTATATTATCCTGTAATTGGATACTTATCTGTTGAATAATAAAGCATTTATTTATTTATTTTGTAGTTTCATACTTTTCTCGAACCAATATTTGATAGGTAGTCAATATTATTAGAATATCATATTAAAAAAATATTTTCTTAGTTCTAATTATTCTATAGTGATGTTCCAACTCCCTTAACATTAAATATTTTTCGAACTCTATAACTTTTTATCTGCAAAAAAATTCTCCGTTCAAGAGCTGGACTGTAGAGATCATCTAGGGCACTAAAAGTCTAATGCTTCATACTTACATTATCTTTAGACACATTTGTTTTATTCAACAAATATTTATAAAATGCGTAACTTAAAACAATTCTCTAATTATAGAATCCGTAAAAAATTTAGCTAATCTTTTCTTATATAGAATAAAAGTTGTTGTCGCCAACTCTTTTCTGTCACAATTAAACGTTATGCTTTTATCCAATAAATATAATGTATAGCCTAGGTTTTTCTAAATCCTTTCCTATCCCTTACTATCTCCTAACGCGAATTTTCTGATAAGTTGAAAAATTCTACATGATTTAGAGTCTTCTTTTATATTTATGTAAAAATCCTATCTACCCTCATTATTTTAAATAATGAGGGTAGATAGGATCATACAAACATCGGTGTAATATTTACACTCTAAAAATGCCATACAATCTATTGGAGCTATGTAAATAAAATTGTTTCCTTAAAAATCTTTTATCGCCAACCGTCAGTAAAACCATCCATTACCATCGTGATTTCTGGAAGTAAACAAACACTTTATTTAACTGTAAAATTTGCGGCAGGTAAAGTACTTTATCTACGACTGCTTAGATAAGTGACGAATTTGACATTCATTTGAGTTACGTAATGAAACTCATTACCTAACTAGTGAGGTAATTAAATCAAAAACACACTCATTTTTTAATACCAACTAACGATCAAATTTATTAAACAATTATTTATGAACATTAATAATAACATGTTTACATTTATTCAAGTGTATTCCTGAGAACATTTCTGTTTTAGAAATTTCCAAACTCCAAGAATATTCGTTGCGATACGTTTCTTATTTTCAACCGAAGTTTCTATGTATCCTTCGGCTACTGTATTGCTCTTCCAGCCCCCGTGCCTTTTTATTGTTAGCAGGTCCGCCCCTGAGTTTCGCCAACAGTGAGGTTGACGATCTTCTGAAGCAGTGACCAGTGTACTCTTTAGCATTTGGCAATTTTAAAAATGAAGCAATATTTTTCGGCATGCTACCAATCGTGTTAATGCCAACGGGCTGTTTTATACATTTGCCATTCCTGTAACCAACAAAAAACCTCTCTACGGCATTATGTGGACGCAGTGCCATGTATTTTTTTATAATGTCTACGAAATTGATCCCATCAATGTCTCCTGATGTTATAACAAACTCTCGCGAAATTTTGGTCTTTGAATTTGCTATTGTGACGCAGAAGACCTGCCCTTCGTTCCTAACGTTGGTCACTTGCATGTAAGTGAGTTCTTCTTTTCTACAGGCTCCACCAATTCCAAAGATCAAAACTACCTGAAAATATTTCTTAATCTAAAATTTCATGCCTTGTTCTTATTTACCTTTGTAAGTAGCCACTTTTCATCATCAGCTTCTTGTAAAAATCGGGTTATATGTTGTTTTGTTAAAATATTGGATTTCTTCGGTTTATATCCTTCCGACTGCCTCTTCAGAAATGCGACAAATTGAATAAATTTACTGATATCTACATTTTTCTTTATGGATATCATCGCACGTATCATCGAGTAATATGCCCACAGACTTGAAGGTTTATAGCGTTTCGAAATATTTTCAAAATATACTAGAAGTACATTTTCACTTGCTTCATTTTTATTTTCTTCTCATCGCACCATTTTCGCAAACATTCATAAGCTTGTTCATATTTAATTTTTGATTTTTCCGGCAATAACGTTGAAACTACCTGCGTGGCCGATTCTTCGATATCCGAAGGCAGAGATTCGGAGTCGCTCATTATTTCACAGAAAAACAGAAATTAGAAAATTAATTCTTGAAGTTTTGACCTAAATTGTTGACATTCAAATTACATGTTGCTATGGTTCTACATACATACTACGATATTCCGATTTTCGTCGAATTCAATTCAAAAGTATAATTTCCGTAATTCTGAGCAGTCGTAGATAAAAAGTTGTATCTAATACGTGGGATAAGGCATATTAAAAAAATTAATCCCACTAGTTAGATAAATAACTATTACCTGCCGCAAAACTGTACAATAATAGTATATTGTTCAACGAGTGACGAAAGTAACATGCTTTCGACGAGTTAAACACTAAACTTTTTCTACTACCTTACCTATGATACTAACAAACTTTTATTATTATATAAACAAATACTTTATTTTGAATTAAAAATTACAAAACTACATATCATATTTAAATTACTTACGATTTAAATATCAAATTTTTCGACAATTTTGCAAAATATGCCAACAGCACAGTGAATATTAGTTTACGCGATTATCTGTCTTAAATTCCATGAATTTTACATATATTTCTTCATACCTCTTTTTCGATTTTTCTGATAATAAATCCACATAGGTTTTCTCAGCTTGATTTACTATTTCTGGTGCAGTATTGGAAAGATCTAAATCACTTACTGAATCAGAAATCATGATATGATGAAGTTACGAACAGTACAAATTCAAAAACTGACGTTTAATAATGACACGATATAGTGACAGTAAGCAACTAGACGGAGGTGAAAATTTGTAGGTAACTTTCGTCCCTAGTGACGAAAGTTAGCGTTATGGGATTTTCTCTCACTAGTGACGGAACTCAAATTTTCGCTGGAGTATTCGGTAGTAGAAAAAGTATTTTTTCTACTACCCTTTATAAAAAGACAATTTTCGTCACCGAATACTCCAGCGAAAATTTGAGTTCCGTCACTAGTGAGAGAAAATCCCATAACGCTAACTTTCGTCACTAGGGACGAAAGTTACCTACAAATTTTCACCTCCGTCTAGTTGCCTGCTGTCACTATATCGTGTCATTATTAAACGTCAGTTTTTGAATTTGTACTGTTCGTAACTTCATCATGATTTCTGATTCAGTAAGTGATTTAGATCTTTCCAATACTGCACCAGAAATAGTAAATCAAGCTGAGAGAACCTATGTGGATTTATTATCAGAAAAATCGAAAAAGAGGTATGAAAAAATATATGCAAAATTCATGGAATTTAAAGCAGATAATCGCGTAAATTCATATTCACTGTGGTGTTTGCATATTTTGCAAAGTTGTCGGTAAGTAATTTAAATATGATCTGTAGTGTTGTAATTTTTAATTCAAAATAAAGTATTTGTTTATATAATAAAAGTTTGTTAGTATCATAGGTAAGGTAGTAGAAAAAGTATAGTGTTTAACTCGTCGAAAGCATTTTTTTAAGCTCGCGAACATTACCAAACTCGGCTTCGCCTCGTTTGGTAAACTGTTCTCTCGCTTAAAAAAATGTTACTTTCGTCACTCGTTGAACAATATACTATTACCTGCCGCAAATGTTTATCGACATAGCCATGACTATATGACATTGACAGAAATCGTGCATCTCGCTGACTCAGCTCCAACAGTGAAAATTTATTCTAGAATTATTTATTAAAAAATAGTGGAAGAAAACAAAAAGGAAGATTTTGACCAAGTGCACCGGATGAAATCTACTTGACGATGAAGGTAATTTATGCAAACCTTTCAAAACAAATTTGATATGTATGTTTACGTTTTGTTTATTTTGTCATATGAAAATGTGACAAGTTTGATATGTAATTATTTTTAAATTATAAATGTTTACGGTTGGCGATAAAAGTGTGTATGCACCACGTCAGTAAAGTGTCTTTATTGAACTCGTCTGTTACTCGCCTCGTTCGCTTCGCTCACTCGGCTCATAATCTCAGACTCGTTCAATAAAGTATCACTTTACTGACTAGGTACATAAATAACTATTATATTTCCTTGCAATTTTCCAGATATATTGGTTTAGATTTGTTCGTATAGATCTTGAGGAAAATAAACTTACCGATAAATCTATCAAGTTTGCTTAACAGTATAAAACTTTTTAGTCTATAAAAATTTTAATGTCCATAAAATTTTCTTCTCTTGTTTATACTATAATTATAGTGTTCACAACTTATACCTCCCTCTATTAAACATTCGATATACATTTCCTCTATCAATAATTACGGTTTTATGTCTGCTTAAGTATTTGTTTGTATTTCATTTTTTATAAATATAATATTAAATTTTTAAATTTCAATAACTTTTATATTTCTTCTGTCTCAAGAAACACCTTTACATGAGATCATTTCATATGCACACATTGCGCAATTGTAAATGCTCGATGATGTGTATACTTACTATAATATATTCACTAGCATTGTGCGCCAACTAGTATTAGATACTAATTATTGGTAACTGCGGCAGCATGTCTCTATTTGAATAATCTAAACTTTTCACTATACATGCATGTGAATCAATTTTATTACTACTTTCGTAAAGCTAAATAAAATTCTAGATATTTTAATAATTTTTTTATACATACATTTAATCATATCATATATACGTTTTTTATAAATTTATTGGCATTTACTTTTATTTATTGCTTTAACCTCAACTTTCACTACTATCACTAAAATTTGATATAGTTTTCTATTAAATGAATGTATTTTTTATAGCCATTAGAATTTTTTTTAATAAATAGTTACAATATCAAAATGTACTGAATGTCTTAATAAATTATATATGTAACAGCTCGAACAAATTCCATATCTTGAATGACATGTAAATATACAAGAGAGATTGGTATATATTGAAATATAGCAGACAAGAACGAAGTAAGATAACATAAAACATGAAAAAAGAAAGGAACTATAAGAACGTAGGTAAAACATAGAGTTACAATAATCTTTTACATACTTCTAGAGATTTGAATATTTTATGTGGATTTCGTCATTTCTGGAGCATTATAACAGAATGACACTAATATTTACTACTACAAATATACTACCATAAAGCAAAGTAAAATTTTCTAAAATTTAATGAAACGACCTAAAAATCTTTTGAGCTGGAATGACGTATGTGGTTCGCGACTTTGCATATTTTAAACAAAAAAATTTATCACACTTTATTTTTAAGTGACTCGAGTTTCGATAATTAAATGATCATTTTTAAACTTAAATGAGGAGGAAAATACTAGGTCCTACCCTGAAGCCTTTTCGCCAAAAAATACTTCAAGTACATCTTCATCAGAAGAATGTCGGCTTTCAATTAAGTGATTCGCGAATGTAGAATTTGCATGTTTTAATCGGAAGGAATGTTGAAGTATTATGAACTTCAACATTCCTGCACCTGTAAATCAATATTTAATTTACACCGTTTTTGTTTAAATTTACAAGATGTATCGCGAAGTTAACGCCTCAACCATTAATCAATTTCCATATTTTACATACCGGGCAATGATGTGAAAAACACACGTGAATTTTCGAAACATCCATTATTCTAACGTGCTTAATAAGAAGCATCAATCTCCTAAAATATGCAGTAACTATAATGTGATAATGTGCTTGACACGTCGTCGATGATAATGATGAAAATTCGCTTATAGAGAGAGATTCTAGTGATTTACTGTATTATATTACTGATGGTGAAGATGAAACTTCTACAAATAAGACTGAGTTTTAGCATATATAGGCAGATGTTAGCATCAGAAACCAATCGATATTCCAACAAACGATCGAAAATGAAGAATACTGCAATAATAAATTTGCTCATTAATGGGACAAATAGTAATTCCGACTCTTCTATGACACTACTTTAGTTATTCCCATCCAAGAACGCCTTCGATTGCTATCATACAAATTCTCCAAAAATTCTTTCAACTTGTCTAAATCCTAAATTTAAAAATCCCAGTTCAATCATATTCGATTTTATCTTATCATTTCATTCTATTACGCATTAACGACTGACGCCATATGACTGGACAAAACAAGGCAGAAATACCTCTGGTAGATAGCCTTTTGATAAATTAACTCATTAACACCTAATTCATTATTCACTATGTTATTGTAAATATTGTAAAATTTGTCAATAAATATATGTATCTATCTATATAGTAATTCCGTTGAAATGAAAGCATTTTTGCTTTATGCATAATCATGTTCCAAATAAAAAAAAACAATAATTGAATGCTATTGGTCATAACGTTTATTAATTAAAACCCCAATATTTCGAGAAACAATGTCATTTTCAAGATTTCTGTTATTATCTCAGTACTTACACTTTGCTGATGCTGCAGACAGAATTGTTTGAATGCGAAGACAAAGTGTAATAGAATATGTGAATACTAAATTTTCCATAAATTTCGGAACACCACAAGAAATTCCGAAGGAATTACTTTCCAGAAAGTTGAAGAAAGAGCAAATAGATTCCAAGTCTGGCTGTAAAATGGCTAGATAAAAAATGCTTATATCCTACCAAGCACAAGGACGTTGAAATAATCGACAATAATAGAACAAGAATTCTGAAACACAGTAATAATAAAACTGAAAGAGTTGCAAAACCAGAATGCGTTTTAGAATAAAATATCGGCATTGTATGAGTAAATGGTCAAGATCAATTTTTTAACATTCTTTCCCATTATGCGAAAGTATATAAAAGGGTATAGAATATCCTTTTCTATTTGACTGATATTGCCATATTTAATTCGTATCCTTCATATAGTCGATTAAAAAAAACAACACTTTATACGAATTTTTGGTTAGATATTCCCGAACGAATAGTGAGTAGTGTTAATTTCCCTAATTACAACACCTGTATACCATTACGGCTTCAGGCAAAGATTTGGGCACATTTTCCAAGATATACTCCACCAACATATATTATCATATGTTTCTTATTGTTACTTTTCCCTGTAACTGAATATATTGCTGTTAGAAAATAAATAAAGCAAAGCAAAACGACACAGAACATGTAAAGTATGCTCTAAAGGGCAGAAATGAAGCGAAACAACCTGGGAATTCATGCTTTATATGTACCATACTGCTTCGAAATATGCCACTAAGTTCACAGTTATTAATTTATATATATATATATATATATATATATATATATATATATATATATATATATATATCCAAATGGTAACGGACGTAGTGAATATCAACTCTTTGAAATTAACGGGTGAGAGAAGTCCAATGTAATGTGTTAGAGTGTAGGGAGCAAAGAATACACGGTGTTGGTTGTACTCTAGTCCACTATATTGTTATATGTACATGCTAACGTTTCGCACACAACATGTATGCATCCTCAGAGCAAGTAAACAATTATAAGTGTGTGTCCTACACTATGGAAGACCACATGGCCGCAACAAGATTTTTTGAGGTTAAGTTCTTTCCCAATACAATTCCTTATTGTGAAAATTGAAGACGTCATGGAAAACTCAACAAATAGAATTTTGAGTAAAATTAAACCGAAACATTATAAGTATTTGAAATTTAAAATTGAACTAAATTGATAGAATTAACATGATGTAAAAAGATAAGAGAACAATTACTGAAGGTAGACAAACACAAAAATGAATTATATATATATATATATATATATATATATATATATATATATATATATATATGTTGTATTTAAATAAATCTTATTTTCTTTCATTTCGTTGAATAGCTTGATTCATTTCCATTTTCAAAGGTTTAAGTAAACATTAGAAACAAAAGCTTCATAACTGAGTCTATGAAAGTAAAACTGTCAATATACTTGATCATAGAACTTGAAGCATGCTAATAGTGGTGGCACATTCGGTTACGGCCCCGAATTGACGTGCAGCAACGTTGGTTCAGGTTAGTAGTTGGATGGGTGACCGGTACATTTCACCATTGGGATACAATTAATGGTGCTTTAGAGTGACGGGAGCGATCCTTTAAAGTAACAAGCTCATTTACACACACACAAATACACAAATAAGACAGCGGGAGGACCACGTGGCTTTAATATGAATAGTTAATTTCTATTAACAGGTAAAAATAAATAACATCAACTTTATCGGCAATTGATAACAAAAAAGCTAAGTTATGATGCCAAATTTAGAAATCTGCTCATTAAGAAAACATTCTTTTGCCATTACAATTTCAAGGATCTTCACGTAATATGAAGCTATATCAAAAGATAACTGCTATAGTTTTAGCTTACAAAACCATAGTAATGTTTATTTCTTTGTCCTATAATTAAAGCTTCCTAAAATTCAATGAAAAAATATTCGTATTTAACAAAAGTTTACTTATTTTAAACCATTTTTTAAGCATATTGAAAAAAAATTTCAC
The DNA here is from genome assembly GCA_963969525.1 of Ontholestes murinus. Classification (NCBI taxonomy): domain Eukaryota; kingdom Metazoa; phylum Arthropoda; class Insecta; order Coleoptera; family Staphylinidae; genus Ontholestes; species Ontholestes murinus. The sequence goes on along the minus strand of OZ018390.1, from coordinate 54,926,320 downwards.
ACTTTAGTTTAATTTCTCGATAATTCGAGCCTTTAATGATACGTTATTATACATTGTTTACAATTCAGAAATTACATGAATGACATCAATTTGATGTAATTAATGTATGTTATAAAAAATATGGGTCCTAAAATATTACCCTTAGGTATGCCCTTAATCACCGTTTTGTTATTTGATCTAATTTCCTTATTATTAACTGAAGTTTAAATATTTGTCTTGGATCTGATAAATTGGAATAAACTAAGAGGGAGCGATACCCATTACTACATATCATTCTAACTTATTAGAAGTATGGTGTAGTCAACACTATCAAATACTTTCGATAGTAAATTTAAAAATACGAAAACATTTCGTGAATCTACAACAGTGAGTCTTACTAAGACTACAAAACAAATTAATTTGAAACAACTACTTCTCTGGCTACTACCTCGACAGACGTTGAATAAAACAAAGCAACACTAATTTGAATGAAAGTATTTCTGTTGAATAAACTAATAAATGATAAAATGTATTTTAGATTGTTTAAATATGACTATAACATGAAAAATTATGCACAAAAATGAATTTAAACTGATTTCATTAAATTAAATTAGCAAAATTAAAAATCTAGCATTCAAGTTTCGATAGATCAAGGACCATACCACAGACAATTTATTTATCCGCCAGTACTATTATTATACTCAAGAGTAAATGAAACTACTTTCGACGTTTTTATAATATATGCAAACTAACGGTCCCCACCATCATTTTTATTGTTGTTTGTCCAGTCTTACAATAAATTAAATGCCATTTATTAAATAAACTACAGTTTCAAAAAAATTTAATAGGTCAACGTAAACGAATTGCTCTAATAACTTTGAAAGTGATATTGGCCCCCTAATTAGAAAATTTCCGATACAATATATTTTAAATTAATGTTGCCGTTTATGTCTATGCAAACGAATTTCATTATTTTATTTTACATATTTATTACTATAATTTATGACTTAAATATATCATTATTATGTGTATACTTATAAACATTGGCAAAATTCATATTATATTTATCATATAATGATAACTAATAATAGATAATGTCGAATATGTAAATAATTTTGTAACTAACAAGTATTTAATCCGTTATTTCACTAACAATTTTGCAACTATGTCATCAAATTTACTATAACGTTAAAAGAAATTTAAATTAAGTCTAAATATAAATTCCCAAAACATATAACATATGTTCTCATCAGGGACTTAAATTATCATGGAATATAACATTCGTTTTTTAAATCGAAAGAAAATATTTCTTTATTAAATTTTACGTTTATTTTCTATTATAGTAGTACGAGTGTTTAAGCATTTATTTTTATTGAATACTAAGACTAAGACAATATTTATTTCAAAATCGCAGACTGCGAAGACCAAAACACGTGTCAGGCAACTGAAAATAAAAACAATATGGAACAAAACAAGTGTTATTCTCCACCTAATAATATTTATTTCATTTGTAAAGTGAAAATATAATCTTACATTTAGTAGAATGGATGATATTGATTTTATAGTAAAAATTTCTGTCAATAAAGAAAAATGTGGGTTAAATATTTCATTTGTATAATTCAATGCTCCAAAATCACAGAGTGTGGTTAGGTAATTATATAAATAATGAAGTGATTAAAGAAGTTCATAAGAAAAAGCTATCAACATTTAAACAATAAATAGGTTATATTATTACCCAACTTTTCTTTGCTATATCTGTCTAGTGGTAGTGTTTGGCATTAATGTTGATATCTATTTTAGGTATGTAATAAGTATCTAAATAATAATATTTATATAATATTATAACCTTTGAATGTTGGACAAGTTATTACTTTCTTGATTAATGTATGATTTTCTTTATTAGTTGAACATTGTGGCTTCAATAGGATGTCTTATTGCTAATGTATGCAACTGTTATGTTATTTATTAATACGTAACTCGCAATTTCAGCATTGATGTTATCACTAATATTATTACTAATTAAAGTAAAAGTATTTAAATGTAATACAAGTACAAAAACACCTAATTTATATACATTTTTGGCAGAGTTATATTAATTTTCTAACATACAATATGTATAATACAATCTCTGACAATAAAGTTCGGTGAATAGTCCTGAAACATTAACGTAGATGAAATATCAACGACGGTTACCTCACCGTCTTTCGAAATAGTCAGCTTCCATAATTATGCACCGCTGAGATCTGCTATACATGTTCTGGAATCTTTTAAAGATGGCTTTCTTTTGGAATGGAGTTTGATGTCAGGAATATCGTTAAAACTCTTTCCTTTTAATGCTTCAAGGTACATTGAAATTTTGAAATGTTTCATGAAACGTCTACGCAGGGTACGATCTCAGTACACATAACAAGGTTCGTGGTTTTTTATTCCCGACAATGCTCACCCTGACAGCCAATAACGTCAAATAGTTCCTCGCAAAAAAGGGGGTGGTGCAAATTGAACATCCACCATATTCGCCAGATCTCAATCCTCCAGACGTGTTTCTATTTTCACGATTTAAACTAGCTTTAAAAGGAAATATATTTGACGATATTCCTAACATTCAACGAAACGTGTTGAAGCTTTTGAACTCCATCCCAAAAGAAGCCTTTTTAAAAAGTTTCCAGGATATGTATAGCAGATGTGAGCGGTGTATAGGTATGGGAGGTGACTATTTCGAAGGACAGTAAGGTAACTTTCTTTAATATTTCATCTACGTTAATTTTACAGAATTATTCACCGAACTTTATTGTCAGAGGATATATATGACAAAGAAGGAAATAAAACACACAATAATAATATTCCAATTTATTTGGTCCAATTTTTACCAGTATTTAACAATAATAGTAATGTACAAAAACATAAATCCATGCACAATTTACATACATATGTACAGATTTATTTCGGTAATAAACAATGATATGGTTATATCCTTAAAACTTTGCACTTGAATTGTTTCGTCAGTCATTGCAAAATTCTCGTAATAATTTGATTCCGTTCCTTTATTTATTTACTCGCTAGATACTTAAGCTAGGAAAGGAAAGCAATTACAAAAATAAAAAACGGATGATATGGCATATGGTGAAGATTATAGAATGGAAGATATCTAGAAATATTTTCTGTTCTCCTCGTTTGCTATTTCACATGACCGAGAGTAATTGCAAAAACCATGAAAGGCACTGGAGAAGAAAGTTTTCTAATGTACGGGATGGTGGATATTGCGAATGTTCTTATGTAGTAATATAGTTACGATCCCGAAATTATTTTTTTGTATTATTACATTGCTAATGATATAATATAATAATTTATTACTCAAAAGTCATAATATTACATAAGTACAGAAAAAATAATCAAAAACTAATTAAAAATACGGGAGTTGTGTGTGGTTTAGGTAAAAAATCTTTTTAATAATATTAAAAATAGTTCGTGACGGTAATTCAGATTACATTGAAATATAGATTCTCAATTCGATTACTAGAGTACATCAAAACTGTAGTGAATCATTAAGAAGAAGTAAATAAATGTTTTAATTATAACAATTATAATTAATTTAAATCAATATCTTGATAAATTAAATATTAAGAAAAAAGCTCAATTGTTTTTATATACAAATAATTCTATTAAATTAAAATCATAAAAATAATACTATAAGTAGCTAGTTGAACTATAGGGTACCTCAGGGAATGCAAAAGTCGAGCGAAATTTGAAACTACTATGGGAATATAATTAATGTCGTTTTGTAACGATGAAAACGACCCTTCGAACTAGAACAGAGTTACACGCAAATAAATTTATAAAGTTGCCCAGCGGTAGGAACTTGAGACCGATTGCACGAACCTTGAGAAATATTACTGCTATTGTTAAAATAGAAATACCACATGTATGCGTAGTTTAGTCGGAAGCTGGATTGCAAGTTTACAGTTGCAACTCCCGGGGCGATTAAGTTTTCTAATGAGAAATTTCTGTTCGTGTCTGGGGATATTTTGTGCCCATCCAGCTGTATTTACCTTATATTCATTACAAAATATAAAAACAATGATTAACATCACTACGAATTAAGTTGTTTCGTTTTCTTCTCGATAGCAATTGCTAACCGCATTCAGACCTCTTGATAAATAAACTTTCCAAATAACTTTTAATACGACTTAAAATTGATTTAAGATTATCTATTTGCCAAATGCATATTACACAAATATTATATAGTTGATTAATAAATCGGCTTCTATAGAATCTAATAAAATAATCTAACTTTGAATCTAAATAAGTTTCTGATACGTAACTGATTATTTTAAAAGAAAACAAAATAATCTACAAATCAGTTAAATTAATTTAATATACTTAGTTGTTGTCAGACACGATTTTTTTTAGTGACTGATTTAAACCTTTAAAAGGTAATTTTCAAATTGATATATGCATAAATAATAAAAAAGGTCTTCAAAAAATTGACCTAAATGGAAAAAGGTCTGATTCAAAATGAATCAAAAAATAACTCTCGAATTTCAAAAGTATAAAAATGATTTAGTGTTACAAGATTTACAAAAATCGTATTTTTCTCTCCTTTAAACCAAACCTCTAAACCAAATTTTGCAAGACAAAGATATGCACATAACAAATATGGAAATGCCATAATGAAGAAAAAATTTGGAACTTAGGTTATGGGTATGATTGATGACGAAAGCCATTGCTTTGTAATACATTTGGAATAAGAAACTGCACTTTATTGATATCATATGCAGTTATATAATTTGGTTCGTATGAGAAATTGTTAAAAATAACGATTATATTACCTTTATTTACCTTAGTGGCAGCTAAGGTATTTTTATTGCTTTTATTGTTAAAGTTTTATCTATCTTATATTGTAAATTTAAGATATTGAAAGTTTCTTTAAGTTCCTTTTTCTGGGCGATGACTATTTTTTGGTGCGTATCGCAAGTCGATCAAAACGATGGTCAAATTCAATGAATTGGGCTACGAATTGCTTCCCCACCCACCGTATTCTCCAGATTTGCCCCCCACCGACTATTTCCTCTTTACAGACCTCAAGAGAATGCTCACTAGAAAGATATTTACCACCAATAAAGAAGTAATCGCCGAAACAGATGTCTATTTTAAGGCTGAATACAAATCATACTACAAAAATGTCATCAAAAAATTGTAAGATCACTCTAATCGGTGTATCGCTTTCGAAGGTAACTGTGTTGAATAATAAAATTGAATTTTGGCAAAAAAAATTCAGCCTATTTGTTAGATCTATATTATAGAACTGGCAATAGATTCTTATCTATAAAAGTACAGCATTCAAGAAAAAAGGTCTTAGAACGAGACAAATTGTAGCCTAGGTGTATTAGTAATGTCCGTTTAGTATTCAATCTATCTAAAGAGCTGCTGAACCAGATTAAAACATCTTTCGAAAAATTCTTCTTATCTTAGATAAAAAGATGGCTCTGGTAATTCCCACTATCATGATCAAACAACGTTTGAAAATGTATAGAAATTCATAAGAATTGATCCTTGATAAAGTAGTGAAGTTTGTTAAAAATGCATAAGCAGAAGCAATTTCCAAAAATGTACATTTATCAGAAAATGACATTATGCATTAATAAAAAAAACAGTTTTACTGTCAGAAACCGGCCCATGGCTGTTTCGGGCTATTCAGGTGTCATAAGCTTAGCGCAGTTTCAAATACAAAATATTTGATAGAGAGACCATTAAGGTGATTTCATTTGGCAAGGCGTTGTACCACTTTACCTACTTATACCAAAATAAATTTGAAGTTGCACCATTTTCCTACTTATTCCATGGGAGATATACAATTTTATTACTCCGACTCCATGCCTTCGACTATTGCCTGATTGCCTGATGAAATGTTAAGGGATCAAAACTGGTGTGTAGCTGGTTTAGACAGAGACATAATAATTATATGTTTATTTCATACCATTACTATTAATTGACGTTGTTGGCAGTTTTCTTCAATTGTCAGTGATATTTTCAACACCCAACAGCTAAGTCCTTAAACTTAACAATTACCTTTTAATACTATGCATATGTACATTGGAAAAAATATGTTTTAATTCTGCAAGATTTCCTGTGAACTGCTCATGCATTTATTGAGACCCAGTAACTCTAAATAAAGGAAATTGTTATTTTTCCTAGAGGAAGAGTGATTAAAAGCCTTAGAAGATCATCGATCTATTTATTGCTTTTAATGTATGCAATTTGAAATCTTTTTGACCCTTATGGTTTTATTTAGATGTGTAAATTGTATTAAAATCTTTATTTATTTATATTTACTATATGTAAAATCGTAACACTTTAACTACTTAATATTTCATTGCAATGAGAAGTTATATTCAAACGTTTTAGCAGAAAATATTTTACCCTAAATGATTTCTGATATAATTTTATAGCAAATATTATTATTAATGGACTGCAAATATGTAATATAATTTAGAAATCTAAATTTTTTCATATGAATTTTAAAGCAATATTGTTAAAATTAGTAGAATATTATTATTATTACTCTACACATTAATTTTTTTGTTAACTAAGATCAGTAAAGATAAAACACATTACCATATTGCCTTTAAAAACTGTAGAATGTCACTTGTTTTTATTCTGTCACGTAACCAGACGTTATAAATCCTCCCTGACGTTTTATGTATAAAAATCAATTGAGATGTCATAAAATCCTCACCATTTATCCACCATCCCGTAAACTCGATTATAAACTGAGAAGAAAAAGGGCGGACGAAAAGAATAAAAGGGAACAACAAAAAGCTATACAATCTTAATTACCTATGTGTACTTGTTCAAGCCTCAATTAAACGCCTAGACACTGAGTATAAAAACACGTCTGAACAAATACGTGCGCGTCAGAAGCCCGGAATTTTCTCTCGTAATCTATAAATGTTGTACCAGTATTTCACATTATGCCGCTAATAATAAATCTCTATTCATTTTGTTTTAATAATACGAAAAACAGCCGCATATTCAGTATGTGCATATAATATGTATATATCACGTATTTCTAATATTATTGTCATCAATGTCCCTCGAAAGTAAATGTCAGTGTAAATCCGGTGTGTAACCCAAATTTTTTCGTTGTAAAAACAGATGGATCTCACGAAAGTTCGGCCTATCTGATTCGTTCCGCTGCCAGCATTCGCACATCAGATCGAAGATTTCTTTCGGGCAGTTGATTGGCACACTTAACACCAGCTGAAAACAGACGTACACACAGAAATGTATTATATAGATATTCGTTAGTGAATAAAAATGACCTTTTGGGTGAAAAGGCCGAAAATACGTGTGTTGCTACTACTCACATGTTTGCCATTATCTTGATAGAAATGAGTGACATTTTCGATAACCTTCTCATCACTCAGCTCTTCGAATGGCTGCTCCCTGGCGAACGTCAATACTTCCCAGAGTGTCACAGCGAACGACCATACATCACTTTTTGTCGAATATTTACCCTATAAACGAATTGTATTATATAATTTTATATAAAAATAAATAATCATTATTTAACAGAAAATAGTACATTAAAAAATATTCACAATCATCAATTACGCTAAACTGACTCCTTAATATATAGAAAAGTGCTTTATTTATTTTTAATCAAAATATAGAAAATAGTTTGATAAACAGTGTTTTATAATAGGTTAATAATAGTAATATTATTTATTTATATACACCGATACATAACTAAAACATACAAGACAAAAAGTAATGTATTAACTAAAGTAATTTCTTTAATTACATAAATAGATACCAAAAGAGCATTATTGTAGTAGATGACGATCTTTTGAAGCTCTGGGGTAAACTACAATAATATAAACTTTTATAGAAAATCTTGGGTGCTATTTTACGCGCATTTGAACAGGTTATAGAGTGGTCAAACCTGATTGGTGTTTCTAGTGGAAAATTTATTGATATTTTTCTAACGTGACTGTTAGTACATTTATAAAGTTTTCTCTACACTTTTCTGTGTAACATATGTATATAATTCTAATTGCCTTTCCCTCCGTATAGACAGGCACTGCAGGCGACTATCTCCATAATACAATTTCAAGCCAAATATGTAAATCCATAAGCGATAAAACTACTTTAGATAATTGAGGCAGTAAGAATAGATATTTACTCAGGTTTTTAAATACAGGGTGTCCCGTTAATGCGGGGAAATGGCTGGACCATAGATTCCTGAGGTCAAAATATGACGATTTAACGCAACTTATCTATATCCAAAAATTTAGGGTTAAGCCGGAATTTGGCTTCAAAGTTTCAAATTTTTTTATTTCTTTTGTTTATAACAATTGAACGCTTTATTTGATTTTAATGAAATTTATTAATAATAAGTACCATAATATCATACAGCATTTTAGTTATTTTGGCCATTAATGATTGACAGGAAGTATAAAAAACAGTAGTACCACCACTTAAAAACTAAAATATTTTTTTATTGGTGCATCCCATAAAATCCAAAAAATTCTACTTAAAAGGGCATTAGATTTAAAAACTTTTTTGACTCTTACTTGTTTTTGATATCTTGTGCGGTTTTTGCACAAAAAATAAAATATGAATCTAGTATACACATTATGCACTCATTAATAAGTAAATAAAGTTACTCAATTGAATAAAAATTAAATAATATCAATTAATAAAATAAATCAAAACAACATCTAACACTTTTCAAACAATTTTCTTTGCAAAATCCTAATACAAACGAGATATCTGTTTATTAATTATTTATTAACTATAATAAAGTTAAAAATTAATTGTCAAAAGACACTAAATAATAATTATTATACATAATTTACATTTTTTAAACAAAGACGGCCACGAAAAACATTTATTTTCGATTCGATGAAAAACTAGATTTTATTTTTACTAGATAAAAAATATATATTTTATTTTTTTGTGGGAAAACCGTAAAAGATATCAAATATTATTAAGAGATGAAAAAGTTTTTAAATTAAATGGTCTTTCAAGTAGTATTTTTTAAGTTTTCATTGGATCCACCAATAAAAAAATATTTTAGTTTTTAAGTAGTGGTACTACTGTTTCTTATACTTCTTGTTAACGAATAATAGTCATAATAACTGACATGATGTATTATATTATGGTAGTTATTAAAAATAAATTTCATTCAAATCAAATAAAGCGTTCAATTGTTATAAACAAAAGAAATAAAAAATTTTGAAACTTTGAAGCCAAATTCCGGCTTAACCGTAATTTTTTGGATATAGATAAGTTGCGTTAAATCGTCATATTTTGACAGGAATCTATGGTACAGCCATTTCCCCGTATTAACGGGACACCCTGTATATTTTGCAAGTTAGCCTAGAACATAGCTTTTCAACTTTATATGTTATGTTTTTTCTAGAGCCTCCATTTTACATAGCATCTATCATGAATTTAAAAGAGCTACTGTCCCCACTGTGCCATCTCAATTCGACCTTATTTTAATCTGGGTCATATTGGGTTCTTTGCTCCAACCTTGACCCCATTTATGGAGATAGTCAATTGGGTGGAAGGTACAGTGCATGCACACTCATTGTGAAACAGTAGGAATGAGGATTTGCTGGAAATTGGAGTGATATCCAGTATTCTCTGCAAATCATCGCACTCTTGTATTTTCTCCTCTTGGAAATTCTCAGGCTTGAACGAGAGATATAGTTGACTGTCATCAGCATACATATGGCCAATGCAGAATTTATATTGATCTAAAATATTAGATACATAAATCGTGAATAAGAGAGGACCGACAACTGAGCCCCGTGGAACCTTCCTGTGATATATCTAAAGAGTCTGATAATGCGGTAGCTGATTCGTCCAGACCTATCGTATTTGCTTTAGTAATAAAGTTAGAGTTTCATGTATTGTTGTTTATCAAGGACTGAAAAACTAATGGTATAAATAATTAGTTCTTATAGTTTTCATTGTTTTAACAATTTCTTGTTTCCAGTTTGGACAATATTTTTTGCATTTGTGGCATCTCTCCCATCCAAAATTATCAGAACCGTTTATCCCAGCTCATCATAACAAGCAAGCTCTGTTGGCTTTCTGGAACCATGTTTGTACGGATTGCTCCGAAATTGTTCAACTAATGTTACAGAATGCCCATGTAACAAAAAATATAGCATTTAATTATATTTTGTATGTGTATTTCATTCTTTTTTTATCTTTCTTATAAATACATACATCCATTTAATATATTATAGAAATATTAAATATAAATAGTAAATTAATATGATGATTTTTTTCTGTTACAGGGCAGACCATGATGATCAAGATATAGTTGTTTATAATAGTGCAATGTTACCAGCGTACTATGGTCTATTGAGAATGATGTGCCAGTTATCTAGGGTTTTTACTAGACAGTTAGTTCAACATCAAAACGTACAGTGGGCTTTTAAAAACATCACACCACATCCTTCCCAATATCCTCCAGTAAGTTAATTGTTTTTCATGGTCTAAGTAATTTCATTAGTAACCTTTATCTTTAGGCTGTTGAAGAGTTATTTAAATTAATGCAATTGATGGTGATGAAACACCATGATTCAAGTGAAGCAGATCAAAGAAAAATCTGTGGTTAAGACTGTCGAAAGCTCTACTGTAGTCCTGAAAAACTAGAAGTCTTATTTGTTTTTATCAGTAGCTGCTAGGATGTAATCAAAGATTTTCAGCTATACACACTTCGAAATCCAGATTGTAGTTGTGGCAGAATGGAATTATTGTTCACAAAATTATTTCATCAAAATTCCGAAAAGTATAATATAATCGTATGTCTTATACATTGAAGTAAGTAGTGTAGTCATGTTATTAAAAAAGATATTTATATTTCTTCTTGGTGGTCGATATACGGCTAGAATGACAATGTTGTGGAGTATATGACAAATTCGATATGAAACTCAACCCTTATGTAACTTCTTATATTTTAAAGAAGTACTTTAAATTTCATTCCACTGTCAGTGTTGACAAAATTTTCTGATTTTTCAAAATAACCTAAAAAACTTATTTTAATCCCTGCTGGCCAAATATATGGTTTGCTGATGGTCTCTGTATCTGATTCAAGCACTCCGATCTTAAAACATTTACATTTTTCAGCGGACCATCGGTCTACTCTTTCATTGGTTTCTATAACAAAATTAGTGTTCATTTCTAAATTTTCCACCATTAAAAAAGTCGTTTAGTTTCACTATATACTACTTCCTCCGTGTCTTTGTTTGTACTTTCAAAACCCATTTTATTCCGGGTTAATAGTTTTGCATCGGTCGCCATTATATTTTTAGGTTGAATGCTCGCTTGTTCATTTTTGTTCTCGTTCCATGCACCTATTCGTTTTTTATCACTGACTAATTTATTATTATTTAGGGAACTAGCCTCAGTTCCATTATTTTTGTTCTGTGTCTGATTTTTCGTCTGAGATTGTTTCTTCTGCAGATTTTATGCTTCCAATTGAAATCGTCTTTCTTTCGAAGGCAATGCCATTTTCTCCAACGTCCTTGGATTATTGATTCTTCTTATTGACGGGATTAATTTAGATTGGTCTTCAGTTTTCATTAACGTATTTAGAGATAGCGCATTTGTAGATATTTGCAATTATTTTTTATACTATTACTAAACACATACTTATATCTAAAATATTCTAAATTTTAGTTCGTATTATTTAAAGCATGTAACATAGAATATGATGGGTTATATTTATTAGTCGATAGTGATGAACAATTTTTCATAAAGGCATCTATTTTTAGTAAAGTTGTACCAGTATTGCGTTTTGAACTTTTACGGTAAGATTTTATTACATTTTACATTAATATTATTATTGGAGGATTTATTACATTATGTTTCCAGTAAGTATTTGTTGTATAACTATCATATTTTGAGAAGTCTTAATTTGCTGGTACCACTCCAGAGTACCAATTATAGAGTAAACTTTAATTTTATAATATTGTTTTATACCTAATTAAATGATATTATTTCAATTTATTCTTTCTTCTAAGAAAAAGCTGTTTTAAATGATTAATATATTAAATTTTTAAATTTAGTAGTAGTCATTTCCAATAAATGATCAGTCAGTATTTCTGGTTGGTGATCTGTATTTATCTTTATTTGAACGTCTTTTACTATTTCTAGTTGATGGTTTTGTTTTTAAAAAACTTTATATTTAGAATAAATAATTGTATTATATTTTCTGAATTTTGTTTTAAAAACAGAATAAAAGAAGGAACTTATTCAGACTCCTTTAGGGTCCATTATAAAACTAATGCTCATTTTCTAGAAAACCTGTTTGCTATGCTTGGAAGGCCCCCTAAATCTTCTCTACAGGAACGTTGTTACATGCTTTTGGATGTTATCCACGGACTTCCAATGCTTTTCTTTAAGCTCTTTCTTCAGGTGGAGAAACAAAACAGGCACAAGTATCCAAGTCGGGACACTAAGGGAGCTAGGGAACCAACGGGGTGTTGCTGCGGGCTAAGAAATTGGTAACGATAATGGGCGTGTGGCTGGGGCGTTGCCATGGTGGAGCCTGACTGTATCTTTAGTGCCAGCCATATCGTGCGCGTTCCAACGTGTCATTTTCTTGAGCACATGCAGATAAAAAGCTGAGTTGATAGTTTCGCTCTGCAGTATAAACTCAAAATGGACAATTCCTCGGACGTCAAAAGAGCCGTTGTTGGTAGTCCAGAACAGGGTTCGTTCCACGCAGCCCTCCTTAAAAACCTTGTGTGACTGTGGCCATCAAATGCAGTTATGTTTGAATATATCTTGAAGCCCCTGGAATGATTTGGTTGCGTTCTTTCCAAGTCGCACACAAAATCTAATTGCGTATCGCTGTTTAAGCGAACGTTCCATCGCTCCGTGTTACAAAGGGCAGACCATTCACCATATTTCCCGATCCGTTTTACCACACCGCGAAGGTTAGTCGCCTCACATAAAAGTCATGCGCATTACTTTTAATAGATCCTGTATAAGGATTTTTTAAAAAGACAAATGCGGATTAAAAATATGCATTACATATAAATAGTGCGTTTCTAACATAATCTAAGATAAATTGTCCGCTATCAATTCTACGGATACAACAAATTGATATAGGAAAGACATTTTTTATCATTGATTTCCATTTCAAAAATTCGACTTGCCAATAATTTGAATCAAGTAAAAATAAATAAATTAATCACAAAGTAAAATTTGTTATATTAACTATTATTTTTAGTCTATTCGGCTAATAGTTGTATAATGATTCTTTTAAAAAATTATTATTCTTCATTGATTCTTTAATCATCCTCAGAGAGTTTAATTATACATTTATTCCATCGAAATTTTTGTTTTTTTTATTACAACATACATAATTCTACACTATTAAACATCTAATTATCCTATTCTAATGTTGACTTGTAAATTGTGATCCTAAGATAAAATTAAAAACTCTTTCAATAGTAAGTCATTCTCATCAGAAATAATCTAGAGCTGGAGAACATGGCAGAGCAAACTGCGGGAGCTATGATTTCGGCGTAATGATAACTGCAATCTAATTGAGAGACGTATCACCAGGAAAGTATAATGGTGGAACAGTGCGCTTAACAATAAGAGAAAGCAGATAAGAAAGCTATTTAACGGTGCAAAAGCTACGGACTCATGAGAAGTTTATAAGAAATCCCTGACCGAATACAATAAAGCAATTAAGATGGCTTGAAGATCACCAGGGCATTATGAAGAACTACCCATCATGCTACAAAGGGATCGGAACTTCTGTGGCGAAGGCTCTGCGAGACCCTAAGAGAATATTGAAGCTTACCAGGGTGGTTTCCTTACCGAAGACTGGTAGGACAGACTATTCCCGTGCAAAATCATACAGGCCCATTAGCCTCATATCTTTTATACTGTAGACAATGGAAAAGATTATGGACAGGCATATTAGAGAGGGGATATTGGCAACTTTCCCACTATTCAAATATCAGTATGCCTACCTTCCAGATCGATCTACAGAGACAGCCATCAGCCGACTAACAAGGAGTGCAAAAACTGCTCTGGATAACAAAGAAATTATATTTGCTAAGTGGATTGACTGCATGCTAAGACAAAGGATGGTATATACTAAATTTGCTGACCAGATACTAACATTTAGGGTGGCCGGTGATTGTCCGCAGGGAGGAGTTCACTCACCTCTGCTGTGGAACCTAGTTATGGATGGATTGTTAGTGGAACTCAACAACAAAGGATACTCTTCCTTGGGATACGCAGATAACCTAGTCATTCTCGTTGAGGGAAAATCCAACAACACGATAAGAGAGCTCATGCAATGAGCACTGACCATGGTGAACAAATGGTGTGTTAGAGAAAGAATGAAAGTCTCTAAAATCACCATTGTTACTTTCACATGCAGGAGAAAATTGGGCGGCCTAGGACCCCTCCTTCTAAATGGTGAGAACCTCTAATTGTCGGGTAAGGTGAAGTACTTAGGAGTAATCTTTGACTCCAAACTTACCTGGACCTCGCACATTTCAAAAATTAAACGTAAATCGGAAATTAACCTTGCGATAATTAGACGTATGTACGACAGAAAATGGGGGCTCAGACCAGGCATGGTATACTGGCTGTGGTTAGGCCCGCAATCATGAATGTTGTTTTGGTGTGGTGGCCCAAAGCCATGCAATACACAACCATACAAATCCTCAACAAGGTCCAAAGACTTGCTTGCATCAGCATAACAGGGACTATAAGAACCACGCCCACTGTAGCAATGGAGACGCTATTAGAGCTCACACCACTTCATATTCTTATAGTGGGGAGGTAAGACTGGCACTTTATAGACTGCAACTAGCAACGGTCAAAGTAAAAGTTGACTCCTGCAAATGAGGTCGGACCATATGATAATCAGACACCTTGAAAATGCACTCTTCAAGGTCACTATTCCAGTAGCTTGGCATCAGTCTTTCAAGATGAAATATTCGCGATCATTGAATGCGCGAGAACCAATATAGAAATTGTTGAGAATGGCGTATCTATATTACTTATGTCTGACAGCCAGACGGCACTGAAATCTCTTCAAAGCCAAAAGACTTCATCTAAACTGGTACCAGACAAAGTAACACTTCAGAATCATGCTGGTTTACGGACGGCTCAGAGACCGACAAAGGGGTAGGAGCAGGTATATACGGCACAAAACCCGAGACAAAGATTTCTGTCAGTCTCACCAAGGACACCACGGTGTTCCAAGCAGAGGCGATAGCTCTTCACCACTGCACAAGAGAAATAACAAGACAAGACACCAAAAGTAGGTCAATTGCTATATTCTCCGACAGCCAGGCGCTACTAAAAGCACTAAGCTCCACACAGGTCGAATCTAAGCTTGTGTGGGACTGTATACGCGCTCTTAACCAACTTGGCTGTCACAAAAAAGTAACAATCACATGGGTCCCAGGACACGGAGGACATCCGGGGAATGACATAGCAGACGAATACCGCAGTCAAACGATCCATAAAAAAATGGGTGGAGACACAGGCCCATACCTGGTGAACGAACTCACCAGGACAGAGACAGGCGAAACAGTTCCTTAAGAAACAATCGCCAAAATTCACGACCGAACTCCTGAACCAAGACAGGAAAATGGCCAAAACAATAGTAGGCCTGATAACAGGACACTGCAAGCTCAACAAACATATGAGCAAAATAGGACTGGTGGAAGAAGCACTATGCAGATTCTGCCTAGAGGAAGAAGAGGACTCGCTCCACATCCTATGCCACTGCGAGGGTCTAGCAAGGATTAGATATCAAAAGCTAGGCACTACAAACCCAAGCGCGGAGACTTATACCCAAGCCCCTCTGACAGGGCTAATAGGACTAATCAAAGAGGCAATGCTAGAGCTGGTCATCTGAGATAAACAGGGATCCACAATAGACCTGGAAAGGTCGCGGTGGAATAGGCGCTGGTGACACCCATATAACATCTATCTCTCTAAGTAACACTTGTTTGGACGCCGGGGCACTCCGGTATCAAGGAAAAGCTGACGAATTAGCAAGGAGCCACCATATAATTTATGGGACCTGAACTTGTTTTGGGCAAAACAAAATAGGCGAGCCTCTTTGAAGTCAGAGAGTGGCATCGCAACAAACACAAGTAATACTGGGAAAGTCGACCAGGCCTTACCCAGAGTAAGGCCATCATAAGAGGGGCCGATTATAACCAAACTGCAGGACTACTGGCACTAAGTAGGGTACAGCTGAAGACAACTGTAGGGCTGCTAGTAAAATCGGTCTACACAACGGCGACACCGGGTGTCGGTTATGTGATATGGCATAAGTTATATAATTATTAGTATTATTAGTTGTTATGGTATTATTAAATACTTTTTTATAAATGATGATGACAAAATTCAAAGTATAGATGTATATTATTCTTTAATATTAAGTATTAGATTAATGCTTCACTTGGTAAAGTTCTATTATACGTTTGAGAATTTACGCAATTATTTAATTGTCATGTGTTTAATGTTTTTGTATAAATATCTGAAGTACCAAACCATGTATTGTTACCGGCGTTCAGTTTACCTGAACGTGGTAACAAATGCGTAATTATATTTTAATCCATTTTACGAGCTACCCATTGCTCCTAATAATAATTTGCATAAATTCCGCATTATTGAAATAATCCAAACGAGATAATTTTCCAAAATGTGCAGCTGCCAGTGTGGAACAATAGGACGGGCCTTTTTTCGGCGAAGAGGATCATTACCTGTTCCCGGAATTGCGGGGCCTACGTGACCGAAACAAAGCCGCGTCACCGAAGACCACCATATAAAACCAGGCTCCGGCCATCGCTCTTTACTAGTCGTCTGCCATCAGCAGCGGTGGTTAGCCTGGTCGGCTCCGCCGATTCAAGCATCTTGCCCTACTTGTATATATTGTATATTTTCTCTGTCTATTCTTTCTTTCTGTTGTAATATATCTTCTTCTTCTACGGCCCCATGTTTTAATTTACACACGTTCTCTTGTTCTTTTACTCCTTTTCACAGCTAGCCGGTGCCCATACGTTGACGTGGCGTGGAAGCTCAAGCAAGTATCACAGACGGGAAACTGTTTAATCGAAGCCTGCGGCTGCTAATCGATGGTGAGCCTCGCCAGGGACCCCTGTGCCGCCTCCAGTGCGTGTTGGTTCCAGAAAGTACCGTCGGTGCTACTTCGTTGCCAGTCCACCACGAGGACGTCTTCCGCGTCCACCGTTAACAGTATGTAAAAATGCACAGTAGATTTATTTCTCGAAATAGGAAGATATTATTTACTTAGATATACCAAACACTTGCGGTAACATGTCTCTCAAGCATCACGCGGGTGACTAGGCGTTACAATCTCTTGAGCACCTGCAGGTCACTACGGCCAGTTTCTTCCTGTAGTAGAAGATTCTTAGGTCGGCAAAAAAGACAGTGAGCATCGTTTTGATGCGAATTGCTTATTCACGCTTTCTTAAGGCGGGGGGATGATTTTGTGTCTTAGTTAAGACAGTAAGCCTCACTTAAAGTTCTTTCTCGTGCTCCATCCATACTTTCGATACAAGCTTCGCACAGATCTTGCGCATGTACTGTAAATTTGGATATGTAAAGGATGTCAGGGATGTTCTGCTTAATTGGCGGTTGGCAAGCAAAACTTCGAACACACGGTTCTTGTAGTAGTTGGTTCTGGCCGGTGTTGGGCATCCAGAATGGGATTCGTCGGCGACCCTCCTTCAACGCCTTGTGTCATCTCCCGGAATGTGACTTTCAAATGCGGTCGTACTTGAAGCATCTGGAATTTTTCGGTTGCTGCACACAACATATGATTAAAAATATTGCTGTTCAAGCGAACACTACAGAGCTCGGAGCAAACTGACGACCGGCTAGATGGAAAGGGCGGACCCTCCACTACATTTACATGTAATATTTTTTGCTCCTTCTTGTTTTCTTCCCCCTGTCTTCACCTTGGGATTTGCGGGCGTTCCCATGACAGGCTAATGGTATCGTGGGATCTCTTGTTTTCTTCTATTCTTTTTTTCTGTTATTTATATTTTGTTGTTTAATATTAGGTTCTTAATTTTTAAATTGAAGGTAGTGTATTTTAAAGTTTTTACGTGGTTTTGCAATTTATTATAGTGTGTTATAGCTTTGGTTGTTAAGGCTGCAGATTATTTTGTTGTTTTATACTTTTCTGTTCACATAGTTTACATGCGCATTACTTCCATAATAGACCCTGTGTTATACGGTTTATATATGTTTTAATTTATTTGTAAAAATAAAGAAAATATGGTGTTATAAACATCTCGCCAATTAGATCCACTAAATAAATTTAAGGTTTAGTCAGATGGTATAGCAAAGAGTCCTGGCAAAGTTGCTCTATCCATTTTTTTTACAAATTAGGAGGAAGTAAAATTTATAGACCAATTATGACGATAGTATTATGGTAGAATATTGCGCTATGCTTAGACATAATCAAATAGAATTTTTAAGGGGGTATGATTTTGTGGTTGTTATTATAAAAAACATATATGTTACATTAATCTGGGTTAAAATAAGTATTCAATATCACAGCAATAATTGTATACGACAGGAAATAAAGAAAAAAATTGACAACTTGTAAAATTGGAAAAAAAATAGTGCTTGGCTAATTCTAAATTAGAAGGATGAATTAAAAAGGAGGCTATGCATTAGAATATACATTTAGATATTTTAGTAGAAAACCTTTGGAGGCATCTAATTTATTAAACAATTATATCTTTTCAAATACTAAAATTCCTGTTTTTTTTTTTAACTTCCTTCAAATGTGAATCTAGAATCATTAAAACTATGTAAAATTTGAAAAGATAGTAATTAGTTTGATTGTTCTTATGAAACATAAATTTATATGGCAATTATATCCCGATTCTGATAATCATCAATGTTATCTACTTACCAACAATATACTTTCCCACGCCAGCCATCTAATAGGCAAGGGTCTTGAATTACCGATCTGGCAGTAATCGTTTGCGTAGCCCTGCCTGAAGGTCCCCAAGTCGGCGATCTTAACTGAATACCTCGGCCCCACCAAGCAATTCCTGAAAAGAATTTCAATACGCATTAATCAAATATTTTTATATGCGGAAAGTGTTCGGCGTACACACCGACACCCGTCGCCGCCGGCGCCGCCGCCTCACTCTACATTATTCGACATTAAATATTAATAAAACCGAATTAAAAGGGCTGCAAGGGCTGACAGGCGGCGGAGCCAATTAAAAGGTTCATGCTGAAACTTTCCGAAAATAAATAAATCCACTTACTTGGAAAGTGGCTGAAGGGGTGGGGTAGGGATTATTAAGATTTCAATTTGTAGTGCATATTTATGTACATAAACAATGCGACAGCTTGTCATGGCGTTCCACTGAAGGACAGATGCTCTTATAGGGCGTTTTAATTACGGCAATAACGGCTTACTAAATAACTCGCACTAACTTCTAACTAATGGAAATTCTGTTTCGGCGTGATAGGAAATATTACTTTAAGCATGAAATCCGTTTGAATTACAGTCGGAACATTTGTACTGGAAAATAACTAAATTGAATAATTACTCTTTCACGACCAGCCAGTTTGAACTCATAAATTGCCTTCACATCGTTATAGATTTATAATTTAGTAATACTTGTAAAGTCTATTATCCCTAATAATTCAAACAGAAATCAAAATCATTGAACAATTATCCTGTGAAAGGCAATCTAATTTAGATTTAGAGAAATCTGTAATAAAGTAAAATATTGACAGAAAATTATATGCAATACGTTGAATTGAAATCAATTTGATTAGACAAATGTAGCAAACAAAAATTATTTAAAATTTCAATTTTGTTTGAAAATACTGGCTGCCTTTACAAAGGGAAGATTACAGGACGTCCAAATGTTTCTGAAGAGAGTGTTGAGCGAATGGACGAAATCAGTTGAGACAGCTATTGCGATAATTGTACTCTCATTGAACTACTACGTATAACTGTTTGGTTTCTCTTTCATTTCATGTATTAATTGTGTTTTTGAGTTTTAAGTAGTAAATATTAAAAAGCAATTAAACTCCGATATTCATTTAGAAACACCCGATATATTAATTCACTTTAATGAGGATTATCCAGTTTTATACATTGAATATGCACATTTCGTCAACGAATGGAATTACGAATTTTAATTGAATTAAAACCTTTCTTACATTCAGACATAAAATTTGCTGGTATTGACTATTTATATGAATGAAAACTGTTTCTAGTTTTCTGAGTTATGAAACAATGATTTTTTTCTTTACCATAATGTTTCTATTAAAACCTCTTTGAGTCTCACTTATTTGATATTATTATTAAATTTAAATTAATGTATAAGCCTTGATAATAAAACCAGCTGCTAAATTCATTGCTTCACTTAGATATGTATACGTATTGTTGAGATCGAATATTTTTGTTATTATTATCATTATTATTTCATTAATATGTCGCTCTTTTTGCTATTTATTGTTACTTTTTATTGTTTTATTAGACAATAATTGATTTTGCGTTTTTTATTAACGATTAGAAAAGTTGGAACGAAATTAATTAAATTATGCTAAATGTATCCCAATTATAAGTTTTCCTAATAAATACATTAAAGTAAATGCTGTGATTTATAGAATGCTATAATTTCGAATTATTAAATAACTTACTGACATTGTATAGAAACTCTAACTACAAACATTCAAACTATATACGAAATTAATACTACCTGTTTAATTAAAGGTATTGGTGTGCATAGTTATAGTCTGTATTGACAGAGTGGACATAATTTTAATCGATAAGAAAGTCAAAGTCACAGACTAGACGTCTAGACCTCATATCATACAATAAAGCCGACACACACATATATTTACATTCAGTGTGTTGGCTTTATTGCGTGCGAAGGGCTCATCACGATCACGGTTGCAATTTTGGCACCGTATGTGCGGTGATCATATCTTTGTAATTATAATTAATATTACTTAAAAACAGGCCTCGGCTTAATTATTTACCTGCATTTACATTAAATTGACGAGATAAGAAATATGTATTGCTCCTTTTATAAATCGGTTTCCGGCTAATGGATAGAAAAATTAATATAGTCATGCCTTTGGTCATTAAAATCTTGTGCATATTGTAATATTTATCATTTCGATCTATATTACAATTATTATTTTGTAAGATATGTAAGATATGGTAGAAACATTCAATACTCAAGCGTGTAAATTATGTTTATTTGGATGTATAAGTTAGATAACGCATGTATATAAACTGGGCCGTTAGGTAGAGATGGGGGTAATCATATACTGAATTCATATTATAGTACCTTACTAATATTGTACAAAATATCTATCATCGCTAAATACATCATAATGTGGGATGGTTCTATTAATAATATAGTATATAATTTAAAATAACGACCACCTAGATAAGCTTATCATTACGCTTATCTACTGCACGGAGAAGTAAATTATTATATTTAAATATAACTACTTTTCTGAGTTTACCCGAGAACTGTTGCCACATAGACGGTGTTATTACATTTCAATATCGATCAAAACCGAACTAATTCTATGACATCAATAATTTATAATGCTAAGACTCACACCTACACAATGAATAGATTAATACACTTGTATTTCATGTTATTATTCGCAGTTTCGAATTTGACAATTCATTCAAAGATATCTTACATATTAATACAATATACTTGTAGTAATTGATTTATAGAGGTTTACATTCAGTTTACCTATAGTAATCATTTATAAGATATACAATTTAAAATTTCGTTTTAATTTTAATTGTAATATGTTTTACAGAGCGTTTGTATTATGTCCAAGTATAAACTGCTAATCCATAATAAAACCGTTCTAATGAAAAAGCTGTAATATGTCGAGATAAATGCGCTCATAGTGGGTATAAACGTAGTTGTAAATTTAAAACTTACCTCGTAGCGAGATCTTTGTGCACATATCTCATATTTTCCAGGCACTTCATGCCCGATGCAATCTGGGTCGCCATGTAAATCAGACATCCGTAGCTGAAAATGAAAAAAATATATATGAAAAAGACAAACATGCAGTCATTGCCATCACAGGATGAAGAGAAAATTACGAGTTCATAAACCGTACCTAAGTGTATTAGCCGTGGAAGTTAAAGGTGTTGCGCTTTCGGCGACGTGTTCTTGTAAAAACTGACACAAGTCGCCCATCTCGGCGTATTCCCTAACCGCGCAAATGGGTTCGCCCTGTAAACAGGCGCCCAACAGCTGAGCAATATTCGGATCCTTTAGCCGGGCTAACGAGTGGATCTCCTTGCAGAACTCTTCCCTATAATCCCCACGTCTTAACGTATGCACCACAACTAGTTTAAGTTCACTGTGACTCTGCATTTTGCACAAATGTACGTCACCGTATTGTCCCTCGCCCAATTTCTCGATTATCTGCAACTGCTCATAGGGGACCACTGCGATCTCGATGTCCTCCACGTCCTGGATGCAGTCATCGTCGGGCTCCGGGCTCAGTGGGAGCATGAAATGCCGACTCATTTTCGACCGGCTCAGACCGACCGATTGCGGCGATAATGGGGGCGGCGATGGGGGCACCGGGATGGGGTTACATAATTCGGGAGAGGTCGCGTAATAACTTTCTGGGGGCGGAGGAATCGGCGGCGGTTTCGGCAAAAAGTTATGAAGTGGCGGAGGCCCGCGAGATAAAGAAGTCGACGTGAAATCTCTGCTCAGATGAGGGGTTGAGTATTCTTGACAAATCACATCAGGTACTTCTGTAAATTAAAATAAAAAAAAATGTCATCGTCGGGCGTTTTTTTATTATTCCACTTATTTGCAAAACAGATTTCTTAGTATGATTAAAACAAAGAATATATCCAAAAAAGTATATTAAGAATGAATAAGTCACTAAGTATAATTATATATAGATTAGTATACAGGCCACATAAGAACAGATAGAATATAACATACAAAAAAAACAATAATTGTGAAGGCATAAACTTTAAGATTAATTTAGATAGTGGTGACTCATAATTAATTTTCAAAATACATTTATTTAATCAATTGCAATATTTACTGTTGTGGGAATTTGTTTCCAAATACATTCCGATATAATTGAGGCCTTAAGCCCTATAATCCCCCTATATATATAAGCCGCTAACTAAAGATATCGTAATAATTTATAACTGAAATGTGGTTCTAAGTTTTAGAGCACTCAAAGATCGGCGGTTAAGTGTGTAACATCCGAAAGCGTAGGAATCGGCACGTTTCCACAAAATAGAATAAACAGAAGGACTAATCCCGTTTAAATCAGACAATCAGACAGGTGGTGGTGGTAGAAGGGGGATAGGCTCAGAGGACACTTACCTGTGTAATCCGGACTGTGAGGATGCGGCTGCCGCATATACACAGGTCGTAAACTTTCCTGGTATAAAGCTGCTTTATCGCATTCGTCCATCTGCAATAAAATGTGTATGTATTCATAAATCCATTTCACAACTTTAATGAAACATTTTTTTGCTTTTTATCCTTTTATATTGTCTGTTTTTCTTAACAATTACAAAGTTACGGGGTTATAGTTTTAGAAATTCCTTTATTAGAATAATTATATTCAATATCAATATCAAATATACTTTATTTGAAGGTGTCATAAAACATTACATACAAATTGAAAAAGTGTCAGGTTTGCCAATGTAAACGAATGAGGAAAATTTAATTTTGGACATTTTGGCATCTATATCGTAATTTTGTTATTTAACACGTTCACCGCCACATGTGCCGCCGGCGGTCATATAGTCGCCGTTTCTTCCACGCCGGGGAAATAATTTGTAGTTATTCCTTATATTAGCTATGACCGCCGGCGGTCACGCGGGATTCAAAACATCACTTATGTGAAATATTCGCTTGGCGGCGAACGTGTTAAAATATGTAAATTTGATATTGAATTTGACTTATTAAAATCTTGGTACTAATATTTGCTATATAGATTTCAATCGATTATAAATTAAATTTTTGTAATTCATTTAAAATTCTTGATATCTTCACCAAACTAATCTCAGATCTACTACTCCACTACAGAAATAGCAAAAAAGAATATAGCTTAAAGAAGTTGCGATTACTTAACTTAATTAAATCCAAATTTGGATAAAATTGTATTCAATTTTATCCAAATTTGGATTTAATAATTCAATAATTTCTATGCAACGCTCTTGATGAAAAAAATATTAATTGTAAGAAGTTATACACTTACTTCTACCAAGTTAAATATAAATCATTACGTATTTGAAAGAAAGGGTTACTTAAAGCGTTAACATTTTAATTTTTTTATTTAAAAAAATTAAAGCCAACTTGTAATAAAGGTAGTAATGGGAACGCTAGAGTATTTCCAGGATCGAAAAAGCAATAATTTAGCAGCTGAAGTATCGGGTAGATAAAAATTTTCAAAAAAATCATAGTAAACTATATATCGTTCTCGCGTACTCTTGACCTATATCTATTGCTTAAACTAGCGTATTCCTGACCTACCTTAATATATTACATATTAACCCTACCTTAATTAAGCCTCACTCAAAGTTATACTAACCAAAGCAGCAGGTCAAGGTTATGATGACCTGATATGCAATATATTATGGTAGGTCAGGGGTAAGCCAGGTTAATATAAAGTAAATTAAGGTAGGTCAAGGGTACGCTAGGTCAATATATAGTTTGTTAGGATAGTGTCTCCTGGCTAGTTTATAAAATGGTTTTAATAAAAATTTCCTTACAACTTAAAATTTCAAGTTCGTAACAAACGGCAGAATATATTTGAGGAATTTCTAAGAAAAATGAACTTTCAACATTTATCAGCCTTATTAATCAATTATCTTTAATTTTTAAGTTGAATAAGGATTATCAAATAAAAGTGAAATAAATATTCAAATATATTGTGGTGGTTAAAAAATAGTTGAAGAACTACAATTTATCTTCTGCGTGAAACAATTATACATGGACTCAATCTCAATTCTTTATTATATAAGATTCTAAAATCAACAGAAATATATTTTAAAACCAAAGATTTATATTTACTACTAAACATCTTTATTTACAGAAAAAAAAAAGTACAATACTAATAAATTAAATTAAATAAATTCTAATGTGAGACACTGGCATCTAGTTTTCTGTCCAACGGCTATCGACCCGCGGTCTTTCAGCCTGTAATTATCTGTCATACAAACGTCATGATTGCTAATGTCTTGTTGTGTTAACTGTCAGTTGTTCTTCAAACGTCATGATCGCTAATGTCATTGAGAAGTGAGGTGATGAATTGATAGATGGTGATTTCGGGGTGTTTATATCGAGGTGTTATTAGAGGATTGCGGGGGATACACATAAGGTTAAGGATCTCTAGGTTATGTGGGTTGGTAGCAAATTTTTGGGCGAGGAATGAAAGGCGTTCATCAATGGGAGTTAGATTAGTTAAATGGTATAGGAGGGTATTTGATGGATTGTGTATGGGATTGAGTGGGTGTCTAATTTTTGTTAGTGTACGAAGGGCTGATCGTTCCGATACCTGGATATTTTTAAGGACAGAAGGACAAGGCTTATGGAAAAGGATAGCAGCATATTCAAGAAGAGGTCGGCAGATCATTTTGTAAATATTAACAGCTGTTTTTGTTGTTATGCCCTGATTTTTGTACGTGAGACTTCTGAAATGCCGAGCTCTCTTCTTGACATTTGCTTTGAGGTTTTGGGAGTGAATTTTAAATGTTAGTTTGGGGTCAAATGTAATTCCAAGGTATTTGCAGAAAGGAGATGGTGAAATGGAATGGTTATTAATGGTTAGTGTGAATGGTGAATTATGGGAACGGTGAAAAGGAATTAGAAGGTGGGATTTATTGGGGTTGATTGTTATTCTCCATTTTGCAAACCATAATTGTATGGTATCGATCAGCCCTTGTAGGGTGGTGAGTGCCTTGTGCAGGGTGGGGGCATGTACTACTAAGGCTGTGTCATCTGCATACAGGAGCGGGTAAGCTGAAGGATTTAGGTAATGAGGATCAGGGTTATAAATATCATGAACAAAGATATTGTAAAGGATTGGAGATAGAGGGGAGCCTTGAGGGACACCTTGTTGGGGGATAAATGGACGTGATAGGGTGTTGTGGATTCTAACTTGTAGGAGTCTGTTGGATAGGTAGTTGTCAATAAGGT
This sequence comes from Ontholestes murinus, assembly GCA_963969525.1. Lineage (NCBI taxonomy): Eukaryota > Metazoa > Arthropoda > Insecta > Coleoptera > Staphylinidae > Ontholestes > Ontholestes murinus. The sequence continues at coordinate 54,900,092 of OZ018390.1, read as the reverse complement.
TGAGAAGGTGGGGTGGGATCTTTAAGGAATTGCATTTAAACAGCAGACCCCGATGCCAGACTGAGTCAAATGCTTTTTGAATGTCTAATAAGACCACTGCTGATTTCTGGCGTTCGAGGTGTGCCGTTTGGCAGTTTGAGGTAAGGATTGAAAGTGGTAAAGAAGTGGAACGATGTTCTAGGAAACCGAATTGGTAAGGAGGGATGTGGTGGGATATATGGGGCATTAATTTGAGTTTTAATATGGTTTCAAAGGTTTTACCCAAGACTGGAAGCAGGGTAATTGGGCGATAGCTTGATACTTTTAGTGCGTCTTGGCCAGATTTAGGTATACATGTTATAATACCCTGCTTCCACTCGTTGGGTATGGACTGGGAATAATATATATGGTTAAATATTTTTAGGATGTATTTGTGGATATTATCTGGAAAGGATTTAAGGATAGTTCTAGGAACATTGTCATAACCGGGTGCAGTGTTTTTACCTTTGTATAGGCAAGTGAAATATTCCTCCTCTTTTATATCGTCCTCGGGGATATAAGGATTGGGGGAAGTTTTAAATCTGTCGTACCAAGTGTTTACTGAATTGAAAAAGTCGTTGTCAAATGCATTATTAACTGTCATAGTGTAACTGTTGTCGAAATGGTCTGCAAAAACATCAGCTATTGATTGTTCGTCCGTTAAAAAAGTTTTTGAAATAGGGTCCTGTATTTTCTGTACATAGTCCGTTTTTCTATATTTTGTCAGTTTTTTAATTTCGTCCCAATACTGTTTACCTTGCATGTCATTGATGTCCTTGCACGTCGTAATCCATATATCTGTCTTATATTCTTTCACAAGTCTTTGTATGGTTTTGTTTAAACTATTAAATTTTCGTTTTAATTCGCCATTGTCAGTCAAACGTAAGTCCCGGTACAGTTGTCTCTTGAATTTGATCAGTCTTAGGATGAAGTTTGGGAGGGGATATTTATATTCTTTCCTTGTATATGTCGGTGTATGTCTTTTGACCGAGTCCGATAATGTATTGAGGAATAAGGAGATAGAGGATGGGTTAACTTGTGGGTAGGCTGTAATAACGTCATTTAAGTCTTTAGTCACCTTGTCAATGTCACAGTCTTTATGTCTATATATAATTTTTGGAGGTTCAGGGATAGGAGGTTCTTGTAAAATTGAAAATTGGATGGATAGGTGGTCTGAACAAAGGTCGGGAATTAGTTCAACATTTTGGAGTAGATGCTGTATGTTGCTTGTACATAATAGGACATCGGGGGTGGTGGACTGATTTTGGGACATAATAAATGTAGGGGGAGTATTTATACGCACAAAATTTGAGTTCGATATAAAAGAGGAAAGCTGCCTCGCTTTCGTTTTATTAATATTAAAATCACCGATTATGACAACGTGGTCGTATAAGGAAGCTTTTGTGAGGATTGTGTCTTCAATAGAGGAGGAATGATGGATATAGACAAGGAAAATATGGAGGGTAAAGGATTGGAGTTCAATAGTGCAGTGCAGGCATTCGTTCATTATATTATTAATTTTCGGGGGGTTAGCCTTCCCGAGTTTAATTTCTGATCTTGCTGCTACTATTGAACCGCCACGGATATTTTGGTTGGGAATGGAAGACGGGATTTGGATCGAGGACCAGTTTTTGAAGGAAAAGGGTTTGGTGGTTTTAGTTTCTACCATTAGGGTTACATCTATTGGATTATTACAGAGGAAATGGGAAAGGAGATGAGATTTTTTTGGTAATGAGTTGATGTTTGTATATATGAAATTTAGACTAGCCATTTTTTACTACCTCGGCGTGTCCTACATGGATGCCTAAAATTGGCTCAACCGGTGGAATGACGTTCGGTTGGTCCATATCAAACATGACAATGTACATTTTATTGCCTGAAAAGTTAATGTGAGTGTCGATGCGAAATGAATCAATGAAACGTGTTTTTAATTTTTTTAGGAGCGCTTGTCTGTCTATGTTAGAGGGTGAATTAATCTTAGTTGTGTATGTGTCTATAATGAAATCGTGAATGGTAATGGGAGTATGAATACGTGAGTTTTTTGTAAGGTTTTGGTCGATAGCCGCTGACTTTTTATTAACGTTTTGGATTTTTACGTTGGGTATTCCCTCGATGGGCTGAAGGGGTCTATTTGGACAACGGGTGGACCAAGCTCCGTGGGTTGTTTCCCCGCATGACTTGCACTTGATTGGCAAGGTGGTGTCGCAAGTTGTTGTCGGGTGGGCGCCTGAGCACTTTGCGCAGGATAAGGCTTCTTTGCAATCAGCCGTTACATGTGTGAATTTATTGCATCTACTGCAGGGGACGGGGATCGGTGTCGGTGGTCTGCTTTCAATCACAGGGTATAGTTTGCACATGTATTTAAATTGTTCGTGCAGTATTTTGGTAAATGATTCGTGTGATGGTGTTATCACGCGAATCATATGTGTCCTTATGTTGTCTTGTTTTGCAATTATCCTGCGACAATATCTGTGCGTTATTCCGAGTTCATTCAAACGCGCGCTAATATTTTCATCCGCGATTTCGGGCTCAACGCTTTTAATAATTACGCAGTACGACGGCGCCGCAGGTGCGCGTTTCGTTCCTACGCCTGCGCCTGTTGCGGATGCGTGTGGTGGCGAGGTCCATTCGCGAAACAAATGTACCGTTTTCTCTGCTTGTAATGTTTTTAGGTTATGTTCTAATTTGTATTTTTCTTCATTTGTTTTAATAATAAATCCATTTTTAGTTTTAATTATTAATGTGTCCTCGTGGAATTTATGTTTGGTCCATACATCCGCGAGTTGGATCCGGGACATTTCAGAAGTGGTTGTTAAAGAGATTGTGTGTTTGTAGTTCTGTGTTTGTTTTGTATGTGATTTGTGGTGTATTTGTGTCACAGTTGTGTGAGTGGGTTGTGTTTTTGGTTGCGCTTGTGTTTGTGAATGCGGTGTAGGTGGAGAGGTGGATTTGTTTTCTTGTTCATTACGTTTTTGTATGTTTAATATAATTTGTTTGAGTGTATTTGTTGTTGTTTGATTTTGTCTTACTTGATCGGATTTTCTCTTCGCCATGTTGCCGGCTTTATTCATTTTTGGCCGTCCTCTCTTCCTGACCACCGTGGTGAATCCTGCTGGCTGTGACCGCGATGAAGTGGGCTTGGGGTCCACCTCCATGTCAGATGAGGATGAGTATTCCTCCGTACCCATTTTGAAATATTCTTGTATAAATATTGCTTAATACAACTGATTATTTCACTAAAACACTATCTGATTTATAACACGTGCGCTCTCGCAGAGTTCTCGGACTCGAATGATTTATATTTATTTGTTTGCAATAATTTAAATAAACATGGTTTATAATTGTAATCAATCGAAGTATACACTCTAATTACAATACATATACGTCAAATCATAAGTTAATATTTTAAACATAATTTATATAAGTTTCATTTAATTATGACTGCCTTATATATATTTAATATTGTTATTTGAAACCAAGTTGCTCGATTATTATTTGATTAATGTTAGAACTGTTAATATAGCAAATTTCAATTCAAGTGAGCGCCGAACTAAAAAACTCTTCATCCCTGGCGGGAATCGAACCCGCGACCTTTGGATTAGAAGTCCAACGCGCTATCCCCTGCGCTACAGGGACATATTATAAAATAAAAACAATATTTTATTTAGACATCACAATAATACTCATTATTAGGAAAAATACATTCTAATATTATTGTCCTTTGATATTATTGTTATACTAATTTAACATAACTCTTCGCGTCTTAAGTAAATATCCAATTACGGTAAAATATGCGTCACTAAAATTTCACTTTAGCTTCCTTCTTAACAAAATTTATGTGTATTTTGATACAATGATATAATATAAAATATACAAAAATTTTGATGGAATAAGCCAGGCCTAGTTCATGCAGCCGCGATGATCTTCCACTATAACCCAAATTTCTGACAGACAGAGGGACTCCAAGAATTCTCTATGTTCTTTTAACTAGCAAGATTTGCCTTAATTTAGACTTATTTTCCACCTTTTAGGAGATGAAGATTTCACTATGTCAGAAATGATTTTAATTATTTATTTGAACACAACATTTAGTTTAAAAAAATGATTTTAACATCAGTTAAATATGTAAATTGATTGAATTTTTTTAATAGGTTAAATTTGATATTAAATGGGAAAGGAGGTAGATGGCAATATGAGAGTTTCATGTGATTTTTGGGATGCGTGTGTGAGACCGATCTTGATGTCTGGAGGTGAACTGGAGGGGATTATACTAGGGGAGATTTGCAAAAAAGGTACGGAAGGATGGGTGGATGGAGAGTGTAAAGGAGAAGAATGTATAAGATGATAGAGAGAATCGTGAAGTAGTGGCGGAATGGGTGCATGAAAAGGCGAAAGAGGTGGAGAGGCAGGAGAGGCAAGGGTGTATGAAGAAGAGTGCTTACAATAAGGAGTATAGGGAGTGGCAGGTACATAGGAGGATGCCAAGGTATCTGGAGGTTCACCGCTTCCGACGAGAGGAAAGAGTGACCTTGGTGACGGCGAGATGCGAAACGGAGGAGAAAAAGAGGAAGAAATCGATGGGCAAAGGAATATAAGGGAGTAGGGTAGGTGGATGTAGAAGTATGAAAGAATTGATGAGAAGATGTGGCCAGAGTAAATATTCCAAGTAGATTGGGACGGGAAAGAGGCAGGAAGAGGGAAGAAGGAGACTAGGAGAGAGTTGTTTTGTTGGAAATAGTTATGTTTGTTTTATATATTTTTATATATGTTTTGAATTTTTAGAATGCTAAATAAAGGTTTATATTTAAATATATTATATATATATAGATATTTACAGACTTTCAGAACAGCTTTGGACTAACATATTAGACACTATTTAAAGAACATGGCTAGCTGTATCTAGCTCTCCGAGAGTACGGTTTAGGTACATGATTGCTAAAGATTTAAATGTTCTCCATATTAAAATTCTCTTAAGAAAAATAATAATCTTATTTTAGATATATTACAGTTTAACAGTTATATAGCTTATTATGAGAATAAACACCTTAGACACATATAACTAAATTCATCATTCTTCATCCTCTTATTTGAAACATAACTGCATTCGACAGCAAGTTATACAGAGCGCGTAGTAGAAATTGCGAACTAAAAGACTAAAAAGGTAAGGTGATAATGAAACCGGGGGAAAAGCAAGGACAAATAAGGTTTAAGACCGTTATCTTCGACTTATGCAATAAGAGACCGATGTTTTAGTACCAGAATTATATTTTTCGGTTTGTAATCCTATCGGCCACATTTTGTACTACTAACGATTAATATCGACAGTAGATTGCGACTGCACTCGAGCCTAGAGTATCATATGGTGATGATTAGTGATAAACCCCGAGTATGTTTGGGAATTCGTTATAGCTGTATGATGATCAGACGAAGATGTGGTGAACATTTCAACATGAAATTTTCTATTTTTTCTAGAGGTCTGAGCATCAAACTGAAGAGATTATGGTATGAGATAATATAAATTATGAAAATAGATATTGTTTGGCATTCATCCGAGGCAATATGAACGCCCAGTGATTAGTGAATGACATGTTAGAAGAATATAGAATCTTACATTTTATAGAAGTTGGGAGACCCACTTTTTCAACAAGAGAATATCTGTCCTCATATTGCAAGAGTTGCTTTGGACACCGCGAACAATGTCAATAGCTTACCATAACTACAGGTATCTCCGGATCTTTTGTCCATTGAGCATATAAGGGACATTATGGGGAGAAATTTAAGAACGTACAGTGTCCTATGCAGCAAGAACTTCAGTACGAATTACAAGTTGCTTGGGATACAATACCTCAAGATATTATCTAACACCTGCTAGAATCGATGTCCAAAAGAGAGTATAAGAGCGTTTAACTAATAAATTCTTAATAATAATTGTTAATAAAAATATATTTATTTTTGTTCTTTTTCTTTTAAATTTAAATCAATTGCTTTCTTTTATCAGTTAGGCGCTTGTGCAAAAGTTTAGCCAAGAAATTCCTACCACTTCTTGCTGTTACTTTATTAATGTAAACAAACAAACAATAAAAAACTAACTTCTTCAACAAATTTACAAATAAGAAATTCATTAGTCGACACAAATCTAGTGATTTAAAATGAAACATTAGTAAGATTACTAACCTATCGTACAAATTCAAATTACTTTTCTCTTTTTACAGTACCACAAAATTAAAAAAACCTCCAGGAAAGTAATTCCAAAATAAGAGTCAAATTGAGGAGACGCAATAGAATTCAATAGCATGTAATGAATATTTACATAGAACAAACCAAAATAATTTTACGTGCGATATTTAAAGAGTATACTCTCAATTACTGCATTAAAATATTGTTTAATTATTGAACAATATCCATCTTCAAATTAAATTCACAATTGAGTTCAATAGAACAACCAATTGTCATTCCTCGACATGTTAATTACTAAAACCTCTGATGGAACTCTCGTCCACGTCGTATTTAGAAAAGCAACTCATATAAACAGATATTTTAATGCCGTTTTTCACCATTACCCTGTCCAACTTCGTTGTGTGGCAAAAACTCTATTAACCCGCTCCCTTCGACTAATAAACAAATCCAACCAGAATGATGACTCTCGGACAGCTCTTGTTCATAACGGTTTCCTCTCAGAAACAGTGGCATACTTGCTCAAAGAGAAATCTAACACTGATAAAATAAAATTTCTTCCTTACATACAACAGAATCTCTAAAATACTAAACAGACATAATATAAAAATAATTATTACCACTTTGCGTAAAATCTGATAATTTATTCATTCCCCAAAAAACAAAAATCAATGAGTGTACAAAATTCCTTGTGGCGGACAAGCGAACAAGCCCATTAATGGTAGGCGAGGCGAACTCAGGTGACACTTAAAAAGATCTACTTTCCTCATCTTCACGAGACACAAGATAAACTTTGACAACACAACTTCCATAGCAGGAATAGACCATTTTACCAAGAGGATTAACCGCGTAGCATTGGAAACATACAAACATATAGATAATCTCAATAAACGCGACGACGCTCAACGACTAATCCTTAATGGAAATCCATTTTATGCAACAAGCATATTTCATTACCCACATCATCTATTTTAATACCCACGGGTAATATTGACGAACGAACTAGTCACACCAGCATTCGCGGAGGAGTGGTTTTAGTCGGAATGAGTCAAACACTACTTTACTGTAAGGGTGTCCATGAAGGATATCATCTTCTCTTATCAAAATAGCACGACTCCAGATTTCCAACGATCGCCTGAATGAAACCAATGCGACTTAGTCGAAACATTTCTAATCGGTTATTTTCAGAAGCAATATAACTTGTAAATTCGAAAATTTAATTGTTGCAATGAAAAAAAAAAATACGTACGAATATAAATACAGGATGAGAATTTGGAAGCTTCCAAAAAAGTCTAATTCTACCAATTTTTAAAATATGTCTATTTGTCAGTAGATCCATATTAGGCTGAGTCTAAGAACATTGGAAACCACTAAACACTCTCTGTAATTCCTGTAGTCACATATTTGAAATATTTTCCAAAAAATCAATAAAAAATATAAAATTATTTAAACTATCTGTTATCAACTAAACATGGCAGAAGAAATCTATAAGAAAAATAAATCAAAATAAATTAATGAATTTACTCATTTTAGTTTCAATTGATTGCGAGAATAAAAAAAAAAAATTACACAATGCCATGAAATCCATAGTATTTCTGGGTGCTACGTTTATTTTGTTTATTATTTTCTTAAATTAAACGTAATACATAATTAATTATAAATTAAATGCTAATACAAACACAATCAATATTTTCTAATAAATTTAAAAATACGAAAACATTTCGTGAATCTACAACAATGAGTCTTACTAAGACTACAAAACAAATTAATTTGAAACAACTACTTCCCTATCTTCGACAGACATTGAATAATACAAATTAATTTGCGTGTTACAAATAGTACAACTATCAAAGCAACACTAATTTGAATGAAATTATCAATCAAATTAATTTGTTTTGTAGTCTTAGTAAGACTCATTGTTGTAGATTCACGAAATGTTTTCGTATTTTTAAATTTATTATTTAATTTTCTACAACGAACTCAAGGATTTTAATACATTTTATTATTCAATATTTTCTAATTGTCTTACAAAACATTACAAATTTTAAATTATTACTGAAAAAATATGGCTTGTCAAGAATTATTTTAAATATCATTTTCAAAACATTGACGACTAACAAATTATTTTGCACCCACTATTAATCATTTAATACAAGCATTAAACATGTCACGACCAAAATCAACTAATTATACTAAAATATATAACTAGATTGTGTTATATGAACAACCAGAATTATTTCTTCGAATTTATTCGTTTGGTGATTATACTGAACAAATTATATATGTTACATTTTATCCTTATGTTTCGTGAAAAAATACATTTTTCCCATTCTGCCCCCTGTTACGAAATAGCAGTCATAAAATAAATACACGAACCGCCTAAAGGTACACGTAGGTGGTATTCTATTTTTGTGTATGTTTTGTATGGTATCAGTGTGCCTTTTATCGTGATGGCTGTCGTCTTTGCCAGGCAAACTGCGTTAATTTCCGTTTAGAGGGTGTTCCTCCTCCACTGATATTCCACAATAGTGAGCTATTAAGATAACCGAATTGCCAGGTTACATTTAACAAACAGTTTACTCTTATCTCGCCACACTGTGTTTTTCATTGTTCGCGCGTATTTCAATTAGCTGAAGAAAAACGGGGTGGGCTAATGCATCGAAAAATTAAATTAAAGGACGGAGAACGCCCGGAGAATTTTACGAGACATTAACCCCGACGCGTAGTTTTGGTTTATTTGTTTGTTTTGTTTTTTTTTTAAATTATTTATGCCACTTCGCTGTTGTTGGCAGTACGTTCACAATAGCTGACCTCCGGCAGATGAAATATGCTTTTGTGAAATCATTGATTTTTAACTTAACGATTCATAAAGTTTGTTTATGTTTCAAAATGTTTAGAAATTGCGGAACCAATAATTTAAAATTAGTTAACAAAGAATTTTACGTTATATTTTGTAGCATTATCAGATGATCAGTCCTTTACGTTGTAGAAAATTAACTAATAATTAGAAAAACAGGAAAATATTTCGTAAATCTACAACAATGAGTCTTATTATGACTACAAAACAAATCACTTGTTGAAACAACTACTTCTCTGGCTAATACCTCGACAGATATGAATGATACAAAAGTAATTTGCGTGTTACAAATAGCAAGGCTATTAAAGAAACACTACTTTGAACGCATTTATTTCTGTGAAATAAACTATACGTATAAAATGTATGTTAAACAGTTTGTGTGTGAATATGGTATGATAAATTTAGAGCAATACGTGAATTTTAATAATTTCAATAAAAAATTCAATTAGACAAACTTATTAAAAATTTCAAATCTATTAGAAATATTCAGCCTATTTATATTTGCCATGATATTATAATGAAAAATAAAAGCTAAAACTGGTCCGGTGAAAATTTGTATGAAACAAGAAAGGGAAGGTATATTATTTGAACAAATAACAAATTATAAGTTTCGCCGATTTAATGGCAATACTAATTGTCTAAAAATTTAAGTTAGTGTAAAATGGAAACAAAACAAGAAAACAATACTTAAGGTGTGGACGGAATTATATAAAATAATTCATGTTTTAATATAAAATCGTGCTACAATTAAAACCAAACGAATGCATAATATTATTTCATATATTAACGGTGGCTCTAACTAGGTGAGCTATCTAGAAAATATTTCAGTTTTTAATACAATTAACATTTCGAAGAGGAAAATTATTAACTGTAATTCATATTCAACACATTTAAAAAAAATATTTTAACCCATGATTTACCAAGATCATTTATTTAACAGCAATTACAATATTATAAAGATCGTTTGAAGGTTATAGCAATCCTAAACCGATTTAACTTCCACTAAATCATCATAAACATCTAGAGTGATATACATTTTTCGGGATATTTTTAATTACGATTGAAAATAATAAAGGACTAAATAAATAAATTGAGGAATACCTCTATACCATCAGATTTAAAATTGCCATCTTGAACATTTCGCCTACAAGATAAAGATGATCAAAAATAAATTAACTGATTGACGAGGTACTTAGTTGGAATTTCATATTATATCTAGTTAAGAATACTAAATAAATATTTCATTTATTATTATTTAGATCAAAACTAAATTACAAAAATATCGTTTAAACCTTAGGCATTTATTTTTAATCGAAAGATAGAATGGTTAACTTTGTCGAGTGCCTTGAAAAATTACTATAATATCAGTTGGCCATCTTTTCTCGATGACAAAAATGGGAATGTCACTGCTAAGGTTAGACTTTACAGACTTTATAGAATAAGTCATATTAGAACCTACTACATTGGTATATAGCTCTGAGTTTAGAAGAGACTAAACAAGTACTCGACTAGCGCGCATAGAAAGAATCAGGACCAAAACACATCTAAAATCAACTTCCTAATACAAAAAATAAGACATAAAAATGGTTTGAGCTAAGAATTACGTAATTAATATGAAAATATAGAATATTGTTCCTCGTCAACAACAGCCATGGGCCGGTTTCGATCTCTTGTGATCTCATCAGCGTAGCGCAGTTGGAGACAGGGAATCGAGATTCACTTAGGAGTATTTAACTCTCTGGGTTAACCACTGATATTGACCGACAATGTCAGTGATTATCCACTCATTTGGGATCTAGTGAAAAGTTTAGACAATAGATGGTACCTTTATGATATTATCGTATCGATGAAAATATAATATCTAAATACGTACATATATTAGTTAAAAAAATAATATATACAAATATACATGGAATAAATGACATTTATTTAAATAACATAAAGGCAGATAGCGTAGTAATGCATTAAGTATTAATAAATTTTAGTGTAGCATAGTAAAGTTCTATAAGAATATGGAAATACTCGAATAATAATCAAAAAAGGGAAAAGTGACAGAAAATAGTGTTTTACCATTACAAAATAAAATAGTTCGAGGCAAAAATAATTTCATTTAATAAAGAATAAGATATAGATCCTAGCTTGCACATTACCATGTATAAAACTGAATTCTAAAAACCACACAGCTTCATGCAACTCAAAAATAACATCTTCCGGCTAAATTATTTAGTAAAAAAGATGGAATATTCATTAAAACAGCCATAAAAAAAACTCTTTTTGAATGGAAATGCCCTTTAAGCCAACTCTAGAATTCTACAATCCATAATATCCAAATTAGCGAAAGATTTTCCTATCACCTATCACCAGTCATTCTAATCACTAAATATCTTCTATGCCTAAGAAAAAAAATCAATCGATAAATGCTCTCTCTGTACTACTTACGCAGAAATCCTAACCAGAACACAAATTTTGTGTTTTGTTTACTCACCAAAGTAATCAATGTATGACAAAAAGAGGAACCGGGAAAGTAGAGGGTGGGGAAACCCTCCGAATTTACACCGATGGTTCTAAAACCAAAAGAGGATCCGGGGCGGGTATTTACTCGCAACAAATTGACCTATCATGAGCTATACCCCTAGAGAACTACACAACTACTCTGCAAGCAGAGATCGTTGGCATCACCTATGGGACAAAAAAAATCCTACACCGTTACATCCGTGATAGGAACTTCCAAATCATTATAAACAGTAGGGCGGCAATACTAGCAGTTAGTGGTCACAAGATCACCTCAAGACTAGTTAAAGAATGTCACAACACTCTGAAACAAGCAGCACAATCAAACAGTATTGAGCTGCGCTGGGTGAAGGGACACAAAAATAAAGAAAGCAACAGCAAAGTAGACGAGCTGGCGCGGGCTGGTTCGGCTTTCAGTGGTACGACGGACGGGCCCCTGATCGCGCCAACATTGAAATGCCTAACTGACATCCTCAAAACACTCTCAAAGTACTAAACCAACGTTGGGATTACACCTCAGGCTGCAGACAGGCCAAGGAAGCAATGCGCACACCCAATCTGAAAACAGCTGAATACTATCTACGACCGTCCCGGGGGAATCTGCGTCTTATCACATGTATCTTTACGGGTCACTATCAGCTAAGGAAACACTTATTTACTATGGGATTGGTGGAAACCCCCATATGTAGAGCATGTGAAGAAGAGGATGAGACAGTGAAGCATGTGTTAACCACCTGTCCCGCTCTCGCGTACCTTAGAGATTTCATTACTTGGATAAACGTTGTCATTTAAGTCAATATTTGGTAGAAGGGTGGAATAATTATTCCACAATCATCCCATTATCTTTAATTTAAGTATTATTGTGAAATAAGAGAAAAAAAAACAAAATAATGTCAAATGACAAAAACTGCTGTAATTTCTAGACAGTCTGTATTAAAAATATTTTCTCGAAACATCTTATAGCTTTAAAGATATGGGCGCCCAAAATCTGGCGACCAACTAAAATTCCGCAAGATCATATAAAGCATACCATAAAATTTCATAGAAAAGAGAAATGTAGGCTAGATGAGTTAATTGAAGTTTTCAACGTTTCAATGATTACAATATTTATTAATTACACTTTCAGTCTTCAAGTACACACCCACTTACGTTATACAATATGTTACCGAAAACATTTTACCACTTCAAAAAGTAAATAACTTAGCTTAAAATCTCTAGTTTTGGAAAGACACTGCCCACAAAGGCTCATGCAGGTTTATATTATATTGAAACTATTAAATGATATTCAAGACCTTCAAATAAAGAGTTTCTTTCAAGAAATCATTGAGTTTTATATTTTAATGCAGTTTTACTTAAATGCACCATATTTTTAATTATCTGCAACTCAACTTTCTTGTGTAGAAAAATAATATTATCATTTAGGCATTGAATAAAACATTTACTATGCTTTTTACTACAATTATTTATTGTAATATACATTAATAAAAATTTATATATTTTTTTAGATGATGACAAACAACCACCATTAATGATGGCGTGAGATTAATTCAACTCATTCAACCTTGTGATTAAAATTTATAAAATTACAACAACGCTACTTAAGTTTCGACTTTTAACAGTCATTTTGAAGTGAAAAAATTAATGAATGCGAGTGTACTTATGCAGGTTAGGTGTTGGGCTACTACAAACTAGAGGGCGTTGAATAGAGGCGCTTAAATTATATCTGCTTGCTCTTTGTTAAGCTTTTATAATTTTGCGCAGTTGTGTAAAATAGATTTTTTAACTTTTGGGGATGGATTTTTACATTCCAAGGCGTGTTTAGAAAAGGCACTAGAATTATATAAATGCTCGATAATGATCTTCATATCTCTTTTCAAAACTACGTCCAGATTGGCCACTATACAAACTACTGCATTCGGGACATTCAATTTGGTAAACATCAGATTCATTGAAGAAATTTACAGAAATCTTCAAACTAAATAATAATTCACTAGTTAATCTCCTAAAACTTTTAGGAATATTTAAGTAACATGAGCTATAAAATTTATAAAAAAAATCTGTTCAATATTTATTCATTACATTTTTTATTGATGCAGTTTATTGAGTGCGGTATGCTCGGAGACGAAAGTGAACTGTATTCCGTTATATTTACAGATTAGTCTTAGGGGGATTCACCACGCTAACCAAAGAATGGATACTAAAACAACATCCTGTCCTTAAACAAGATGCTTTGTTCGATAAATAATGTTTTCAGTAAAATATTCCAATAATTTCAATATTAGAAAGCAAAAAGTGTGTATGAGGCAAAAGCAAGTTGTGATTTTATTAATATAAAACAGTCTATATTACAATGACTTGGTTTAATTTTAATCAATTACCTGGAGTATTATGACCCAAAAATGTTCTATAAGGAAGAGCTCCACATGTTAAATCCGATGGATTAAATAAAAAAAAATATATGCGCTTTTACTAAAACGTAAAAATATTCCAGATTTAAATAAAATCAATAATAAAATCCAGTTCACCATGGAAAAGGAAGAAAATGGAAAATTAAATTTAACCGTAAATAAAAAGAATTTCAATACATAGAAAACCTACCACCACGGATATTATAATTCCGAGTGACTCCTTCCAATCTGATCAAATTAAATTGTCAGCACTAAAATCTTACATACACCGGCTAACAACAATACCCATGGATAAGCACAATTATAACCAAGAACTTAACATCATTGACAAGATTGCCAATAATTACACGAAGAGGTCAGTAACAAAATTAATAAATAAAAAGAAACGTTTGATTAAAACCCTGTTACTCTACAGTGCAAACTTGGTGAAAGATACAAATATCTGAAAACATACAATATACAGACAATTGTTATCATATTTACATAGGGCAAACAGGCAGAAACTTTGAAATACGATATAAAGAACATCAAAAGGCAATTAGGGACGGAAAAATTACAATAGAATTAGCCGATTACTGTATTAACACCGGCCACCACATGGGAGAGATGTCCGCGTTCAAAATCTGCCGAAAAGGGAAATAGTTTAACCTCCTGGAAGAATTAAAGATTAAGAAAGCCTTAGAAAAGGGGCCGACAGCAATCTAATCGCGGGATTGCCCGTCTATTAAACTACCTGCTTAACAATATAAATATTTGTACATGTCTTAATTTTAATTAGTTTAACTTTGATAATGGTCTGCAAATACCGAAACACGTGTCAGGCAACTGAGAGTAAAAACATTATAGAACAAAACAAGTGTTACTCTCCACCTAATAATAGTAAAAATATTATTGTTTCATAAATTAATATTTTATTAAAAATAAAGTCTAAAATGAAAATTGATATAAATTTCATTTTAAAAGTATTCCGTTTTCACATAATAACTATTAATGCAAAGGAATTGATTTAATTTTTAATTTAGAAAATTTGTACAAAAATGACTGGATTTATTTCCCACTCCATCCAAACATAATCAACTACAAGAATATAATTTGATGGGCGGGCATATTCGTTTCTTCAGCGACTCTTTTTTTGCCACAAAAAGCACAAATAAAATCATCCACATATTGGAAGATAAATGAGAATTGGACAGGGACCTGAGCAGAGCAAAAATGCAATAACGAATTCATGAATATTTCAGCTATAGAAGGATTAAATAGGGCAGTCTGATATTTGTTGATAATAATTGTTCTTAAACTGGGTAAAGGTATTGTGAAACAGAAAAGAAATTATAGAAGTAAAAACTGATAAAGGTATTGCGGTGTTGGGTTCAATTAGCAGGCTTTGGACCACCTCATTTTGCCCCATGGACCGGGTACCAGGTGACCTCTGCTACGGTTCAATTCATAAAAAAGCATTTATTATATTGTGAGTGATTTTACCCAGTGATAACATTTTAGCTTGTTAATTTCAACCACAATCATTCTTCTGTCTCGGAAAATGTTACCTACTGTACTACTCATTTTACAACCGACCCTCTTTTCCCCTCGTAACCAACCGCAATGATTCATAAAATCTTCAACTTGATTTTAAATTTACGATCCAGCCAATAAAATTTGTACCATTTGGTAACAAGCGGTTGGTGTTTTTTTTCGTTTTAATAAAAATATGAATTCTTGATCAAGTTTAAAAACTCAAAATGGAGATTGTCCAACATGTATCTAAAACAATTAACATTTTTAATATGTATGTTGCCGAAATCGCCAGTGTTCGAGAAGTGCGAATATATAACTGGAATAAACTGTTATAAATAAAGACGTTTGGAAAACTTCACATTGAACAGCTCAAGTTAACGTCCATGTGATCTTCCACTCTCGCCCAATGCTGCTTCAATGGCTCTCTCTGCGGCTAGAGATCACTTTGATGGTCTTTCATCAGTTTACTTGCCATATATGACTTATGCTCGTTGATTGTTGAGGTACTTTGAAAATCCATTATCACTTAATATAATAATTATAGCAAACTATTGATGATTTTCAACTTTTTATTTTACTCACTACAATAGTTTCGCTACACTGTAGCTTCATTAGGTTAAGAGTATTATATTTCTTCACCTGAAGAAGCGAAACAATTGTACTGAGTAAAATAAAAAGTTGAAATTCATCAATAGTTTACTATTATTATTATATTAAGTGATATATGGCTTATTTAATTTCAGAATTAAAACATTGCTATTAAATATATTATGTCACGTTGACATAATAGAAAGTAATAGTATTACAATAAGACGACATAAAAAAATTTATGCTGCTGATCTTCTTCATTGGCCACAGATCGATCGTCTTTCAGCCCTCATTTATATATTAATTCAGTCATTGATTCAATTATTCATTAATATGTGTTGTAATAATAATGTCATGAATATTAATAACACATGATAATTAACAAAGGAAAGAAGGGTTACTAGCATTTATATAACTATAACTAATTGTCAACAATAATTATTATTATATAAATATAAGTAAATAAATATAGTGTTTTATAAGCTAAACTATTTCTAATTTTTTTTTACAGATTTCAGTAATGTTTCATACAGAAATGCTGCTCAAGGACAAGTTATTAAATCAAGCAATCAATTTAATGCAACAGCCAGAGTAAGTTTTTAATTTTTTGGCAAAAATATATTATATATCACTTTCAGATATTCTCATATCGGAAAAGATATTCAAGCAGGCAACTTTTGAGGATATGTTTGCAAGATAACATTTTAATTTAGATAGGACAACAAATTATACATTTATTTATGGTGCATAATGTACGAAATATTAATGTGGCAGTTGACGGCACATTCAAGTCGGTTCCAAATTCCATTAATGCGAGTCAACTGTTCACTGTACATATTATACACGAAAAAATAGTGTGAATGATTTAAAAATCATTAAAAATATGGTAAAAATTGATGAGGATAATGTATTCTATTTATTTATCTGAGGCATTCCCCACTATGAAGGATTAGTGCAGAATAAAACAAAAGATGCCTATTGTCAAGTTCCAAAATATTTCTTTGACAACATAGAGGGTAAGTACATTATTTAAAGCATTAGACATTGATATCTTTTTATAGCTAACTATTTTTTCAACTTTTCTTTATTTTGCAGATTCATAATGGCTCACTATGAAATTTCAATTCGCCAAGCAGATCGTACAACATTTCCCGAGGAAATCCTCTTTAGGTGCTGGTTCCATTACACCCGCACTATTTAATTGAAAAATTGGTTACTTTTTATTCATATTATAAAAATTTTGAAGCTTTCTTTTTAATTTTAGGTCGTGAAATTGCTATATTTCAATAAGCATTGTTGCGGGGAGTTATTAAAAAAAACACATATAAATGCCATTATTACCAGATGATGCCTTGGAAGAAGCCGCTCGATTATTAGATGATACTCTATTAGTACTGTCCGCAGAAATCGCAATACAATTTTGGAATTATTGGGCTTGCCAATAGAGTAACGATGATTAAGCTCCCAGCAGAACAAATAATGCTGTGGAGAGCTTCCACAAGAGAATTAACGCGGCTTTGCCAAGGCATCCGACTTTTGGCAATTTTCTCAATATATTAAAAGAAATAATAAATCTACAGCAACAAAACTTCGTAGAATTTTAAATAATGTTGAACAAGCACACAAGCCAAAATTAAAATACAGGCGCCTCGATGTCATAATTGGCAAATACCTAATAATATATACCTTTAAACTAAATTACATTTACATTTTAATTATTTGCAGAACAAGAAAATTTTAGGCAACGTGGAAATGTTGGAGTCGGCCATGACAGCGACGACATGATTAATAATATTTTACCCAGGGGAGGTAAGAAATTTTAATATGTTTCGAATATGAAATTTAAAAATCATATTTTCAGATGAAATTCGACAAATCGACAGTACATTTTTATGTGCTTTATATATATAGTCCCTTTTACGAGAGCCTGCAAGAGCTTGAGGAGAGGTTTTTGCCGGTAGGCACCAGCCTGCCAGGGTAGGTGAAATCGACACACCCCTCATACAAGGTTTTTTTCTCCTCTCAAAAGTAAACAAACAAAAAAAAATGTTTATAATTATAAATAAATTTGATTACAGGTGAACAATTTGATCCCACAAAATATTATGACTATTTTACAGGTGCAGAGTAACCACTGTTCAGACCTTTCCCTAAATGAATGACGAATTAAATTATATTTTCTCTATTCTTTGTAAAATGATTTTTATTTCGTAATTTTTATGTAATCTATTAATAAATTAATGTATTATTTTTTTTAACTTTCGTAACATTTACTCTTTTCTAAATCAAAAAAGTCAACATTTCTCTCCTTTACATAATTACGGCACACCAGTTAGCAATATAACTCAGCTACAGCAATAAAACTTTTTAAAATTTTGAATAATTGCCCAAAATTAAAGTACAAACGCCTCGCTACTAGAATTAGACCTAAGGTAAATTATTATTAATATATATCACATATTAAATGAAAATTTGTTTGTAATTCGGCATAGAATGATACACAAAATTTAGAAAATAATATACATACAAATGACAATGACGAACATTTCACATTTCCCCTCAAATGTATTAGAATAGATTTTATTTTCAAATCTTGACTATTTACTATAAATAAGAAAATAAAAATTAAGCTGATTATAGTAAATCTCATAAACTTAAAGATATATTATTTAAAATTTAAATTTAAATTAAATCTTTATTAAGCATCATCTTAATCGTAATTTAATTAAAGAAAAAGTCTCGCTGAGAAACTTTAATTATCAAAAGTTCACTCTGAGAAGAAATTTATTTAGATATACTGCGGCAACGCGAATGAATCTCTACTTTAGCAATACATTAGATTACCTTTAAATCGTCGTCGAAGCGTTTATCTCCACGCGGAATTGCCGAATGGGTAACGGATGTCTTGAGTTTCTGGTTACGGAACACAATGAACACAATTGCCGCCACTAGAATCAATATAACAACTGTTAGTACACCGATGACAAAACCGATGTACGGCTTCGGTTCTTCATTAGTTCCGGTTTTCGTTGTTGTTCCGGCCGGATTGCGATTCGTTTTGCTCGATACGGTTTTCACTTCGTCGCGCTGCAAGGGGTATTCCCTAGCCGTGTCCGGATCCGTGTCGGGGATGAAGACGTCCTCTTCGCCATCGGTGTAGTTGCCACTCACTACAACTGAAAATGGATTAGATAATTGGATTTATTGTTATGGCCGGAAATCAGAACTTTCGTAAATACGCACGGATGTTTATGCTGTATATATAGGTGACTGGAACTTCGGCTTTTACGAGTTCGTTATCGAACCAACTTTAGTTGTAATTTAGTCTTCGAAAAAAATGACCTTCGGAAGTTCGTAACTACTGTCAATTTATGAACATCCCTGCGTGATATAAACATAATGTATTTGATTTATTTTTTTATTCCACGATATATTATTAGCATAGTAACCTCTCTATTTCAGACATATTAAAATAAATAACGTGTGTGTTTATTCATCTTGAATTTATTCACATGTTAAATTATAAATGTCATGATGTCATTATAAAACTTAATTTGTTTTGTTTGTAATATAAGTATATATTACATATTTTTTTGTTGGTAAACACATTGTGTATTTTAGTTGAGTGTTATTCTTGAATTGCCACGTAGTGATGGTTACAACTATACTTATAATTAAATTCAATATTACATATCTCGTTCCATCAAGAGTGTAGCTCTACCAGTATCAATTATATACTTATAATTGTTAATGTAATAGAAGAAAACAAACTAAATTGCGCCGAAAGAAACTGTATAAAATTAATTGCTAGCCAACATCAACGGCACGTTCTAAAGTTCTTGACTGGAGCACACTAAACGATTATTAAAAGTCGGCACAATATTGTGCTTAATATACACAAATGATTTTCTGAATGGGCAAGTTTATGCTATAGTAATAATAAAAAAGTGATTAGGCCGTTATAATACTTTCCCTATACTGCTCTTTTAATGATTCTTTAAAATTATTTTATGGATACTTTACGCAAATCTAACTTGAACATAATGTTAGTGTTATTAAGAGAGATAAAAATGTGACTTCATTAACGATGTCTTTAAGTTATTTTGAATTATTCTAATAGCTTTGGGTTAAATATTATATTTTTCTATTCATTCCCCTTTCTGTTCTAAATAAGATACGTTTAGAAATAAAGAGAAAAACATAACATACAAATAAAGAAGTTTAGTTTTTAAACAATTGAAGAAAAGAGATTTTACTTAGTTTTTAGCACTATTGGCAAAATAATTATCACCGCATTTAATGAACTTCTGTGCAATAATTCAAAACATCATATTACTTATGATATTGATGTTAACGTTTTAACTGAACCACCCAAATTATTATTATCAATGAAAACATTTATGACTATATACTGCAATTAATAATGCGTTATTACGATTAGCTGTTTTTATTCATGAATGTTATTTTAAAAATAATTAAATGTGTAATTTTTAATTAATTATATTCAATTTATACTATCAACATTTAATTGTAATATTTTTATTAATAATGAATTCCACATAGGATTCAATCAAAAATAAAGCGTACAAGTTGATTTAATCAAGTTTGAATGTCGGTTACAAGTAGTCAATAAGGTAGTTATTAAGCCGGCAATCGATATCATAGTCCATTTTGTGTGAGACAGTTTGATTTATTTGATGGAGATTAATGTGGACGTTTTATCGCCGGCCAAATGGGACCGCGCAGAACAATAGCAACGCGACGGTTGATTATACAACTAACATTATTCTTCAAACACTGATGGAATCTAGGTATAGCAGCAGTAATGATTTACCAGAATCGAATGCGACTTCGCTGAGCAGGATCCATCTCGACGCGAAATATAATTGAAGTTTGAGGAATCTGCCGATGCGGTGGTGAAGTTTTATTGTGACGTTTCGAGCGTGCTCCAGGACCAAATCAGGCATGTAGGAAAAGTACACGGGTTCGCCGCTGAACGTATTTCCGCCGATGCTGAAAAAAATTCGGGCGTGCGAAAAAACCTGGAAAAGAGAAAGAGAGGGGAATGTTTGCGATTATTATGGAAGGAAATTGATTCTCGCGATATGCCGCCGTTGCGGTGTGAATATCAAAGGTGGGTAAGGTCTTTGTTTGAACTACAAATTAGATTTTGAATTAAAAAGGAAACGCTTTTTTTGCTCTTCTGGGTAGGGTTTTATGTAATATTTGTTGTGTTTTCATATGCAAATATTTATAATGTACACAATATTGAAAAAAGATTTCAGACAGTTTTATATGATTTACAAAGATACATATTGAATATACAACATATCCAATAAGATTACTGTATAATTTTCAAAAACTATTGTTGTAAATAAATTAATAAATCCTATCATAAATAATTACACATTGTATTTTAACTATAGAAAAACTTGGAGAACTTCCCAGTATGTAGATTATTTGAAAAGATACAGAAGTTAACTTTTGTAAATCTACTTATCTGCAATAAATTGGAATATACAGGGTGGTCCATAAAATTGTTATAAATTAGGATTACATGTTTTAATGGAAGCCTGTATATTACTATTTATTTTGATAGTCCTGTCGTTTACTTTTACCTAAATTCATTGGTTTCATCGATATCGACATTTCAAACAATAAAGATAAACAATACGATATTCGAACGTAATCGTAGTTACATGACAAATACAAATTAATATGACCTTAGAAAATAATCTGTAAGATAAGTTCTCTCAAAATTAAACAAACAAGTAAATTTTTACTTGCTCAAACAGAGAGAATTGGTATTTTAGTTTTGAGTGGGTATGTCGATTAACAGAAATAATATCAGGAGGTATATGATTTTTATAATAATTTGCACCCAGGCAGGCAAATTAAAAAATGCAGTTTTTCGAATTGTAGATGATAAAAAAATCACATTCTGCTTTCAGTATAAGAAAATCTTCGATAATTTACCAATTACCTTGCTTCAGATCATGAAATTGGTCAAAAATCTGTAAGAACCATTCTTCATACCGAGAAAATGAATCCAAACAAAGTTAATGTTGTCTATGAACTTTGTGACGTTGACAATCAACGATTTATCACCAATATTATCAATTTTGTGACATTCACTAGAGGTGAAATAACTCAAACTGGTATGAAGAACTGCATACACTATTTGGGCTGGATTGTTTGCGGGACATGTAACTGGACACCTTTTTATGGTGGGAAGTTTGACCGACCAACTCCTTTGGCTAGAAATAATTCCAACTATAAACAATTTAACTCCCGATATTAACTTAACCTGGTATCAGCAAGATGGAGCTCCTCCGCATTTTTCATGGGAATATGTCACGTTCCCAAATAGAAATAGATAGATAGAAAGAAGAGGGCCTATCGAATGGCCTTCACGGTCTCCCGATCTTTCGGCATTAGTTTTTTTTTCATTAGGATTACTTCAAAAATAATGTTTATCGGAACAAATCCAATAATTTGAGAGAGAAGAATAAAGTGAGAAATTAGCAAGGGAAATGATTTTACATACCCCACAACATGTGTTCGGCCGCTTCACTATTTTGCTCCGTTGCCAGGAGATGAAAAACGAATTTCGTGTGTGTACGTCAAAAGGACTGTTCCGTGGTTTTTTTTTTGGAAGACAATATCGTGATCGCGTGCACTGGACACTTGTGAGGAAAAAGTGTAAAGTCTGTGCCTCCTTCGCCTGCGCTGTGTCCGTTCTCGAACTAGCGAATCGCGGGTGCCGGTGTCGAAATATTCACGGACAAAAGGTACAGTGACATTTTCGTTTGTTTACTCGCTCGGTGGACATTTTTTGTGGATGTTGCGTCCGTCGACGCAATATTTTGGTGCCGAAACCCGGGACCTTTAGATATTTCGACTACTCACCTTTACATTTTCTCTGAGATCGATAAACTGAGAAATATATTAATTACGAACTGAAGAAATTAATTTATCTGCAAATCCTTATTGATTCATAAATTGAATTCAATAATAATCATCATAAGAGCTAGATTCTGTCGATTTTCCTCAATTCTCACCAAACGCCTGCAAGTCAATTCAGTTCCCAATTAATTTCGCCGTACGTGAATTAAATAATAATTTATTCACCTGAACGAACCATATACTCATCGTTTGTGTTTTGATTTTCGTTTTTATTCATTCGTCAATTAATTAATAAATTAATTGCTTTACTTTCGCCAACACATAAATAAAAAATGACCGCAAATATTAAGCAGCAGCTCGAGGCCGCGGTGGCTAAACGCGCAAACATCTTCGCCAGCGGCTCACATATACTTGAGAAAATCCGCCCCCTCTCCGCCGCTGATGTTGCCTCCCTGCCGGTGTTGGAAGCTCAGATTCGCCGATATGAGGAGAAGTTTGAACAGTTGCAGGACCTTATCAGTGATCTGAACAGTCAACTTCCACAAGAGGATCAAGCCCCGATTACGCCTTCCTAACTCGCCTTTAGCGACGTAGTATGCGACATTCGCTCCAGGTGTGCTGCGTTGCACCAGTCGGTTGATCCGCTTCCTAGCGCTCGCCTGTCCACGGCCCCGTCAATGCTGCCTCGTATCACCTTACCGTCATTTAGCGGCCTCCTGGAAGACTGGCCGGCTTTCATCGCGTTATTTGAGTCTCTTGTACACGATGACGCTTCCGTCCCTGCAGTTTAGAAACTGCAATACCTTAAGTCGTCATTGCGAGGCGAGGCTTTATCCACCATTGCTGATCTCGATATGCGAGCAGAGAATTACCCGCTCGCCTACCAAGCTCTAAAGGCCCGCTATCACAATCCTAGGCGGCTCGCTGCCATGTATCTTGGCAATATCACGGGATTCCTTCCCATCACCTCCGACTCCGCCTCTCAGCTGCTGTTAGCGCGCTTATCGCCTTACCGTTGGGAAATCTCTCAGATTTTCTGTTGCTGTCCCTCTCCTTGAACAACCTGGATAGCCCGACAAGAACCGCGTTTGAACAGCAACTAGTTCTGGATCAGCAGTTGGTGGACTTCATCTCCCATCGCGTGAGGATCGCCGAGCTTCATGCCGCTACGTCAATGCCATCTGTATTGACTCGCCGTCAATCCCTGTCTAATTCTCGGTCACCTGTTCGCCAGTCATCCAGACCTCATTCCCAGACAGCCCCTCACCGTTTGCGGAATTCGTCGCCGGCCAGGTCTGCAGTGCTCCATCAGCGGCCCAACGGCCAAGAGTGCCAATTCTGCTCTTCTACCCAGCATACCATTCGTCAGTGCGTGCGATTCAAGCAGCTATGCGTCACCGATCGGCGCACTGCGGTCGTGTCCCGTCGTCTATGCTGGAACTGCCTCAGTGCCTTCCATATCGCAGCTCACAGCCGCTCCACTGGCTCCTGCCACATCTGTCAGGAACCGCACCATACACTGCTGCATGTAGCCGACCCATCCACCGAACAACGTCGATTAGCCATGCCACATCAACAGAGCACACGCAACAAGTCGCCGCCTCAGGTCCCCAGGTCTTGCTCTCCACCAGCAGCGGTATCCACGGCGGCGGTATCACCCCCTTGACCGCAGACTGCCACGACGGAGCTCCCAGTCCTCGGCGTCATCCGCTGTCTCCGATTGACTAGAATTGCCTACCACCACTCGCCACCGCTCAGCATCATGTCGCGCTCAACTTCGCCAGGTTCTGCTCGCGAGAGCCCGAGTCGTCGCTGTTGATGCTATTGGTCGCACCCATCACCTACGAGCTTTGCTGGATTCCGGTAGCAGTACCAGTTTTATGACCACCGAGTGTGCTAGATATTTACGTTTGCCACTTAAGACGGACCATTTGCCTTTGAGTGGCCTGGGAAACGTCATCTTGCCCGCTGCTCGTCACACGGCCACTACCACTATCCTGCACGACAGAGATCCTCCTCGCCTGACCATGACGTTCTGTGTCATCACTCCGATCACGGCTCGCACACCTCCACAGATAATACTCATAGAGGATTGGCCGCACCTTCGCCACCTGGCCCTTGCTGACCCAGATTTTCATCGCCCACTTTGTATCGATCTGCTGCTCGGGGCAGACGTCCTGGTCATATAGGGCCACGTTGCCGATCACCGAGTGCCTTTGAAACCACTCTTGGATGGATTTTACTCGGACCCTACGGAGACCCGCCTCCGGTTTGCCGTGTCCATTTCCATCCTTCGGTGAGGGACAATGAAGGGGCAACCCCTTCTCGCCGACGGCAACACCGCATCTCTGCTTTCCAAGAGGCGACATATGATACGAGTGGTACCCTGGACGCCATCGACACATCCTCAGAGCGTCCAGAGCGATCTACCTCACCAACAATGACCGTCGTCCCCGCGAGTGGCGCACTCTCTAGCTCCTGCTCTCCTAGCGTCATGATGCCACCCAACATCTCATCAGTTTCTCCTAACCATGACACCCATATCGTTCTCGCCGACGCTGTCTCTCGCCTATGGGAGCTGGATCAAGTCACCTGTCAGCCTCGACTAACTCCGGCTGAGCAACAATGTGAGGACCTTTTCATGGCCACCACGACCCGTAACATAGCAGGCAGATACTGTGTCGCGCTGCCGTTGATAGATAAACACCTGGGTCAATCTTACAATGTGGCACTTCGCCAATTTCATCGCCTCGAGGCTCGGCTGCAACGTGATCCGAAGCTTCATGGAGCCTATCACGAATTCATGCGGGATTACTTGGTCAGTAATCACATGGAACGGGTGCCTCCGGAAGAACAAGCAGCAGCGGTCACGTATTATATCCCTCATCACCCGGTCCACCGTCCTGATGATCCTCCATCTAAAATCCGGGTTGTATTTAATGCCTCCTGTCCCACCTCCTCTGGAAAGTCCCTCAATGATATTCTCCTAACCGGTCCGAAATTACAAGCGGAAATCTCGTCGTTACTCACCCGATTTCGCATCGCCCAGTTCGTCTTCACTGCTGACATTCGCCAAATGTACCGCCAGATTCTGGTTCAATCAGATCATTGCGACTTGCAGCGCATCTTATGGCGGTTCTCTCCTGACGAGCCAGTCACCACTTACCGCCTTAAGACTGTAACCTACGGCGTCTCAGCCTCTCCATACATTGCGTTGAGGACAATTCAATCGGATGTATATGTCGACGACATTCTCACCGGATGTGACACCGAAGATGAAGCTATGCATCTTCGTCAAGAACTAATAGACCTCCTCATGGCGGGCGGTTTCGAACTTCGTAAGTGCTTGAGGGCATCCCGGAGGAACATTGTCGACTCCCCGCTTCTGCAGACGCCTTTCCTCTAGACCGAGACCCGGCGGTCAAGGTTCTCGGTCTCAAGTGGGACCCATATCGTGACCATTTCGCCTATTCCGTGCAAGTGTCATCGGAACGTTGCACAAAACGTTCTATGTTGTCGCAAACTGCGCGAATTTTCGATCCTTCCGGTTGGTTGGGCCCAGTGGTGTTTCGAGCTAAGCTCTTCATCCAACGTCTTTGGCTCCTGAAGCTAGATTAGGATGAGGTGCCCCCTGAAGCTATCACCGAAGTGTGGCAGCAATTCCAAATAGAGCTCCCGCTGCTTGAAGATATCATGGAATTGTCCGGGTTGCCGAAGTTAACACCGCCACGGGGGTTTACACGCGTCCACTGGTGAAGCTTTGTCCTCTGCCTTCTCAATGATGACCGCAAGCAGTCATGGCGGGCGGAATGTTCGGCCGCTTCACTATTTTGCTCCGTTGCCAGGAGATGAAAAACGAATTTCGTGTGTTTTTTGGAAGACAATATCGTGATCGCGTGCACTGGACACTTGTGAGGAAAAAGTGTAAAGTCTGTGCCTCCTTCGCCTGCGCTGTGTCCGTTCTCGAACTAGCGAATCGCGGGTGCCGGTGTCGAAATATTCACGGACAAAAGGTACAGTGACATTTTCGTTTGTTTACTCGCTCGGTGGACATTTTTTGTGGATGTTGCGTCCGTCGACGCAATAACATGTTTGGGATAATTTGTATCATTGTCAGTAAATTCAACATTTATTAAAAAATAAAGCTGATTTTCCATGACTTCTTACATCTAATTAAATTGTTTATTTGAATTTATTTTGAGTTTTGTAACTGACCAAAATGTCATGATATCTAGGAAACTAATGAATTTACTTCTAACTTATGGTTAATAAAAGGTTCAATTTCCTTGTTTGTTTAATTTTGTTTTAATTTTGGATGGTCAGGTAACTAAACTACGCAATATCGCATTGTTAGTCGTTATTATTTGAAACGTAGATATCTAAGAAACTAATGAATTTAGATATAATATATGGTTAATAAATATAATAATAACGAAACAGATTCAAATGAAACAAATAAACGACGTAAGAAAGTACAGGAAACACGAAATAGGAAGCGATCCCTTCCTGATCAAAGCAAGACTCAAAAAGGAACAGATACATAAAATGCTAAAATGAACGACACGACGAGAGAAATAATATAAGTGTATAAACTAAAACATCAAGAAATAAGGAACCAATATCAGGAACTAATAAAACAGGAAAAATAGAAAATTCTCAATACGGGGACACAGCAGAAATATGAAATGACTTCAAACACATGTTAACAAGAGCAGCGAAAAAGGCATGCGGCACAATAAAAACCAACAGTAAGAAAAGACAACGAACAGGTGGATAGAAGGGTTAAAGAAAGAATCAAGACTGTAAAATAGGTTATAGCAAAAATACCCACAAACCCAAACAAGAACAGATTACGAAAAATACAAAGAAGAGAAAAAGAGAAAGGTAGAATCATGGGAACAATTCGGAAAGAAAATGGAAAAGAAATCGCAAAAAAACTCAAAAACTATTATACAACATGATAAGAAGAAACTAAAAAGATAAAGAAATCAAGACACACCAAATAAAGGACAAAGACGGGAGAATACTGACAAGAGACAAAGAAAAATGGAAGCAACACTTCGACGAGTTGCTGAGCAAAGAAAAGGGAATTGAAGAGACAGTCGAAAAACAACAATAGAATCAGCAGAAAAGAATAAGAAAACAAAAAAAAGAAGAAGAAATAAAGGAAGAAAAAATAACACCGAAAGAAGTAAAGCCCCAGTAATAGACAGCATCAAAAACGAACAAGTTAAATACATGAAGGAATTGAGCAACTAATAAGACTATTAAAAGAAATTTGGAAGACAGAAAAATATCCAAAGACTGGTATTCGGCAGCGATAATACCGATATGGAAGAAAGGAAATAAAATAAAATATAGTAACTACAGAGAAGAATATCTTTACTAAATTTACTAAAGATATACTGGGATATACTGGATAAAATAATAAGACAAAAACTAGAAGATAAACTGGAAGCATCGCAGAGTGTATTCAGAAGAGGACAATAGAAATAATTATACATGGTAAAATGTGTTATAGTCCATCCGTTGGATCTTCCGTCCTACGTCACAAAATATCGCTTCGAGAATCGACACAAAAACATTCAGTCTGATAAAGTAAACCAATTGCATTAGAAAAGGAACGCACTGTAAAACTTTCGTCGTTTTTTGAAGCGATAGTTTGTGACGTACGGTGGAAGATCCAACGGACAGACTATAAAATCCTTCAGTTCGTTGTAGAAAATGAAATTTTTAAATTATTTTACAGAGTATATATAGATTTAGAAAAAGACGTTGATAAAATAATCAGAGAATACATATGGCAGCTACTATAAGAACAACAAGTAGGACATCTGATTAGTGCAACAAAAAGTATATTACCAAAACAAATAACTGAATAAGAATGGGTAACATGAAATCCAAGGTATTCATAACGATAAACGGTCTAAGACAAGGAGGAGCGTTAAGCCCATGCCTATTCATAATAATGATAACGGGCTTCCAACAATTATTGCAGTCCCGGGTGGCATTGGAATAAAAAACGTAGGTCGATTCTTACATGTTGCAAATAAATGAACTGACATTTTTAATGCACATTTAAGTTATGTTTGACAATGAAAATCTCAGTTCATTTATTTGGCACATGAAAGAATTGACCTACGGTTTTGATTCCAACGCCACCCGGGACTGCAATAATTGTTGGACACCCGTTAGATGCGGCAACGAAAAATATAAAAGAGAAAATAGAAAAATATAACATCATGCAAATGTCCGCCGCGGCTTTGCTGGGTGACGCGCATCCAAATTGTCAAATTTTCCAAGACTCTGCGCAGAAATCAGCATAAATTATATTGACTTTTAGGGCCACTGTTGTTTGTAGCTGTATTTGCATAGACCTGCGATTTAAAAAACGCTCACAAAAAAAAGACTAACGGGGTTAAATCGCACGGCCTGGGTAGTTAGTTAATATTACCTCCACGAGAGGTAGCACCGTCCGGTTGATACCTGCCGTTGGAGTCCATATCATTTAATAAAGGCACAAAGAAGTTGGTAATCGTCGACCTATAGCGCTTGCCGTTGATGGTGATGGCCTGACAAACGTCGTTCTCAAAGAAATATGAACCGACGACCAAAATTCGCACCAAAGAGTGATTTCTTAAAGAAATATTGGTATCGTTCCAAATTCGATAATTTTGTTTATTGACGTACAAATTTTTCTAGAAATGGGCCTGAATGTGATTTTTTGGTAAAAATTAGAGTCAGTTTTCAACTGCTATAGATCCCATTCAGCGAACACATGTAGTTGTCCATGGTGTTCAACTCCTGGGTTATTTGAGTTTTGTACGGGTGCAGGCCCATGTGACGATCCAAAATTCGTAAAGTTGTGGTCTGCGAATGGCCGAGTTCTTGTTAACGACGCGGAAACGACTGCCACGTATTATTCTGCACACTCTCGCGGATAACGGCGATGTTTTTGGCAGAGCTTACGTTGTACGGGTGTTGGTTCATTATGAACTGAACCAGTGGGCTCAAATTTATCAACCACACCGTAAATAGTCTTCTGAGTAGGACAATTTTTCAGGAATAATCCACAGATTAGCGACATTATCTGTATACCGCTTACCAAAAACGAAGTTTATTCTTCGTTTAAAGTAGATATTGTTGCTACCTCTACTGATGAAATTTTGTTGGCTAATAAATGGCCGAAAGGTATTTCTATACGTGTTTTTACAAATCGTTGGCGGAAACTCAAACCGTTGAATGCGCCTAATGACGTGAGTCAGTCTACTTTTTTACAACGTGCGGTGGTCAATCCTGCTCAATAGTTGACATAAATCAACCGCCATTATCGTTGCCCGTCCAATTGTCTGGAAAACCATCTGTACACTCTAAATTGTGGTTGTACTACCAAAATGTACGTGGAATGCGCTCTAAATTGTTGGCATTAAACACTAGCTTATCATTATTTGAGCAAGACGTTTTTATCCTCACTGAAACTTGGTTGACTAGCTCAATTTTGAATGCTGAATTAGGTTTTAACAATTGTAAAGTTTACAGTTGTGACCACAACAGCGTTGTAACGTCTAAATGTCGTAGAGGGTGAGTTCTTATTGCAGTAACAAATAGGTACTCCTCATACGAAGTGTATAGACATAGTTATCTTATATATAACTCAACAGCGCTTTTCTAAATGTACGGTGGGATCCCATATTTGAGAGTCGTAGCATTGATGTTGCCTGCGATCTATTCTATTCTATTATCTTTGGCATATTAGATCTGCTTGTACTAAAAGTTAGCCCGGCACGTACGATAACATCTCGTTTTCCTAAATGGTTTAGTTCTGAACTAAAAAGTCTTGTATTTTTGAAGAAAAAATTACATAAGTCGTTTATGTTATCCCGGTGCCCTTCAGATTATTCCGAATTTAGTTGTATTCGTGGTCAATGTAAGAGATTAACCAACGATTGTTATTCTAATAATATTCTTAAGATTGAAAATTCTATTAAAAATCCAAAAGGGTTTTGGGGTTACATTAAATCTAAGCGTAATGCTGATGAAATACCTACGACTTTTGTAGATGGTGATAAATTTGCTCAATTTTTCGGTAGTGTTAACCGTCGGGAATAATACTTTGGTTTCGAATACCATTATCAATGAGTGTAAACCACCAGTTTAAAATATTTCAGATGTGTTGAGTGAACTTCTTTCATTAAAGACAAATAACTGCCCTGGCACTGATGGTTTATCTGTATTTTTCCTTAAGAACTGTGCATTTGCACTCAGCCGTCCCTTGTGGCTTCTGTATAACCTGTCTCTTTGTACGGGAACTTTTCCTAAATGTTGGAAAAACGCATTCATTACGCTAATCTTTAAATCCGGCAAACAAAAACATTTTGAAAATTATAGGCCAATATCATTATTGTCTGTGGTACCTAAGATATTTGAAAAACTGCTTACCATTCACCTAATAGAATCTTGTGAATCTTCAATCTCTATGTATCAACACGGCTTTCGAAAAAGTAAATCGACTTCGACGAACCTTTTAGTTTACGAGTCTAATATCATAGATGCTTTTGTGGAAATATGTCAGGTAGATTCTATCTACACTGACTTCTCAAAAGCTTTTGATACTGTTGATCATATAATTTTACTTGACAAATTACGTCGCTTTGGCATTGATGGTACCCTCTTAGACTGGGTAAAATCATATTTAACCGACAGGCTTCAATATGTTAAAATTGGTAATTGTATGTCTCGTCCAATAATAGTATCTTCTCGTGATCCTCAAGGATCACATCTAGAACCACCCCTCTTTAACATATTCATAAATGATGTGGTAAGTGGTTTCACGAAAGCACAATGTTTGTTGTTTGTTGATGACATGAAAAACTTTTTGAAAATTCGCTCTATGAAAGATGATGAGTTACTCCAGACTGATTTACGCTCATTTGGTAAATGATGTAATGAGAATAAGCTTGCACTTAATCTTACTAAATACAGAGTGACCACTTTTTCAAAACGTGTATCTACTGTGAGTTATGCGAACTTTGTATTAAAGACCTCGGCGACACTTTTAATTCGAATTGATCGTTTTCTACTTATATTTTTAACATTTTGGTCAAATCTTATTGGCTTTTAGGATTTGTTAAACGAAATGGGAAGGAATTTCGTGACTATCGCACCTTGATCTTTGTTTACAATGCCCTTGTTTTCCCACATCTTGAATATTGTTCCAGTGCTTGGTCCCCATATACTAGGCTTGGTAAAGAGAAGATTGAGCAGGTTCAGAAAAAAATTGTGAGCTATTTATCATAAGTGTAATATAGTCTTCAGTTACCAAAATTGTTCGTCCATCTTTAACATTACAAGTCTTATTTCTAGACGTTTTAATTCTGATGTTTTACTTGTATGTAAAATTGTTCAAAACATTATAGATTGTCCTGATTTGCTCAATTTAATACGCATTCATGTACCATCTCGTCGTCTGCGTGATACTACTATATTCAGTATCCCTTTTTCAAAGGACAGATTATGCCCTGAACTCGGCTGCAATAAGGGTTTTAAGGCACACAGTCAAACGTTTTGACCTTTTTGCGGACCCAATCAGTAGATTACGTCGATTACTTAATTAAACCGTTATGTTCGTTTTTGTTGTACAGTAGTTTTTAGTTATTTTAATTATTTATATTGTAATTGGTATTTTATCAGCAATTGTATTTTAAATGGCTTCCGTTAATAAACATTATTATTAAAGCGCGCGGAACGTTTGCTGAAGAGAACACCATTTTGATAAAACTACTTTATCATTTGCACTTTATATTCAATTCCAATTCGACTGATGTAGCTTCAAAAATATGACTGGTATCAACGTCAAAGTTAGAAAGTGCCTATTGGAGAGCCCTTTATAAGTGTTGTCCTTTATGTTTCGGAAAAAAGACATTCTCCAAGAAGTAGTACAATTGTGTGTGCGCTCAACCCATTTTACCACTTCGGTGACATGAATTTTATATGCATCAATCGCTTCTTCGGGAGTCGAAAACTGTTGAGTTCGCAATTTATTCATCATTCATTTGGTACCACATCAGGTCTGTACGGTATATTACTCCTCAGTTTGACTTTTGCAGTTGTCAATAAGTCTCTTAGTTTCATCGGATATATAAAAATGCGTTTTCGGCATTTTTTCCAAAGATTTCTGACATAAAATGATTATATACCTTTCTAAATTCCCGTCGAACATTTTATTATTATGTCGACATGTTTGGTTTCTCTGAAAAACCGGCGACCCTTTGATTCGAACTGCTTCGTTCGCGAACAACAAGTGTTGGATTAGGCTCATCTTAAGATCTATATAGTTAACTACTGTTAACTTTATCTATTACCATATCATAGACGTGTTTTAAAGAATGATATAGTATTTCTTGAGCATTTCTTTAGACTAATCGAGATGAGGCTTTTTGAGCGATTGTTAAATTATGTATAACCAACGCAAACAAAGAATTTTTGACCTCTAAATGTTCATTCAATATAGAATATTTGCTGGTATAATTTTCACGATAAGTGACATAAGTGATTTTACATGATATTCACGAAAATTATCTCCAAGCGAACTACGACCACAATTAAATTCCGTATATCATCGATATCTAGTGATTTTTAATTTTTGATCCAAGTCGAATGTTGTAAAATATAATCGCATGGGAATGATCATGATTATATTTCTGAGTAACTCTACTAATGAAGTTGAACATTGGATTGATTGTCCTTTTCCGAAATATAAAGGTTCATTCTAGTAGCAGCTTAGAAATCATAAATAAAAGGCTAATGTTAAAGTATATTTTGTAAAATATATATTCAAACAATAACAAATACAAGGTAATTAACAATAAAAAATAAATACAAACAATGGATATTCTTGCTTTAATACAATTTAGTTAATAGATATGTCGTTAAAATTAAATTCCTATCATTTCAATAGGCGGCTAAAAAACCTCTTAAAATGTCCCCAAACTTTATCTAATGTCGAGGTGATGCTGTAAATTTGTTTAAGCTAATTGTATTAGTATTATTCACCAGGTACAAATTTATCCAAAAGGACAAAAATATTGAGTAGCAACTGGGTTTTCGAACAGAACATTATTAATAATTCCAAATATTGGGACCACGCAACCTAACTTTACTATTTGTAACTTTTTCTTGCTCCTTAAAGTGAAAGAATCTTAATACGAGTAGGGTATAAGGTTAAAGAAGATTCCGGATATTGAACTAAATGCAGTAGATGAGCTAAGAGATAGTTTGAAGGAAGCACTCCAGTTCTCTATTAGCAAGGAGAACACCACTGAGATAATTGTGTTTGCGAGGAACAAGGAGCCGTGAAATGTAACTTTTAAATAAAGTATAAGTTAGTTTATGTAGAAGTTCTTCGTGGATTTTGGAGATACCTGTTTCTTATGCTTTATTATAATTATTACATTCATAACTCATGATTTTAAATAGTTTTAGTTGTTACTAAATTAAATTGTTTCTCTAAAATATCTTCTTTAATCATGCAAACTTTTTAGTTGAACAAAAAATGATTAATTCATTTTAATTAAAACTAAAGACTTTAAATTATAACCTCAAGCGATGATTACTAAAACTATAAATTGTATAGACAGAATTACCCCCCCCACATGTTTTCTATGCTTATTAGGTATTTAAAATATGTTTTTAACGTTTTAAAGTTTTCTTATTAGGCAGCTAAATTAGTAGAAATAATTGTCATGTAGATGCTTTGAGATAATTTACCATATAAAATTAAATAATATATTTCCAGCAATGAAAACTTACTTTATAAATGAGTTCTGCAATATTTATTTAACATTTGGCATTTCTTGATTAATTATAAAAATGCGCTATGTAAAAAAAATCCTTTAAAAAATATCTAGTGTCCTAGAAATTTAGGTCATTTTTTTAAAATAATTAATTTATTCAAATTAACTGATCACATCCTAGTAATTAGCTAAACATCAGTCGAAAATAGAACTAATGCCATCAACTGCAAATATTGAATTGAATGTAATGTAATTTAATTAATAATGTATCCGCATACATTAATTAAAGCATCCGTCAACTTTGTATCGAAACTATATATAGACTTGTAATTTAACAACAACCACATCATTATAAATACACTCTAGAAAATAAAGATGCGTTTTTATTGCTATAGAATTTATGATTATTATTTATTTTCGTATTATTTTTATTTTCTGATAACTTAATTTATCATGTTCTAAAATATTGTGTTTATTTCCCTAATTATCATAGTAAAAGTAACGTATGTGAAATTTACATGTGATAGTAATAAAGGCACTTGTTTCATTGCATAATTATCATACTTGTGTCTTAATAGCTGCCATTAAATTCTCATTGCTTAACATACCATTTTAAGTGTTGATAGTGACTAGAAAGAACTTTAAATAGGATCAGGTTAAGGGATCGATCGATGATTAGTTGTAGACCTTATATATTATAAATTTTACTCACCTGTACGTCTTTCGTGAATAAGTTATTAGTGTGTAGGTGTGCGGCGCTGAAGTTTCTGACCTTATCAAACTCAAAAACTAATTCTAAGGGATGTCCAGCCCAACCCGGGGTGTCGTTTCTCCAGCCGACCCATTCATATCCTGCAAATATAAAAGGGGAATCTATTAATCTTATGGTAATGCTCTTTTGTGATTAATGGGAATTTATTTTTTCGACCTCATTCTTTTTTAATAAAAAAAAAATTACACGTGTGAATTTCATTCGTTCACATTTTTATATTAAAGTGTAAAATTTATAAAATTAAAATTAACTTAACTTAATTTTGTGTAGGTTTACTATGATAAAGCATGTACTTTTTTTAAAGAATAAAATTTTTAGTATACATATTTACATATTTTATATTATAAATTTTGTAATATTGAGTTAGAAAGGAGTGCAAAGTTGTTAATAAATAAATAATAAATAAATGCTACCTGTATTTAATGAATGTTCATTGGTACATTTTAAATTAGTGATGTGTAATTAATTAAATACAAAGCTGAGTACAAATTTGACCAAAACGGTAATTTATATCTTCTCTGGATTATTAATTAACATACTTAACTAACGCACACCCATTCTAAATTTAGCTGTCATTATAATAATAATTATTTATTTAACGGAATCTCTTTTTACAACAATAATATTTGCATAATATTACAAGAAATGGCAAAAAAACAACAGAGAGCGTATGAAGTTAGTTAAGCCTAGGTGTCTAGCCCCAAATGGTTTAACAAAGAAGAGAAATATTCATTATCTCATAGTGTTACTCTTAAACAAATAATATAAAACTAATAAACTAATAAATAAAAATGTAATCAATAACAAATATTGTATAAGGTGGCGCAAAAGTAATGTCATACATTTAATTGGCTGCCATTTTTGCAGATAGTGCCAAATGTCAGTGTGCTTTGACATTTACGATGTAGATATATAGAGAATTAGTTGTCAACAAGCCATGGAGCGATACACACCTCAATATCGTGGATTTATTGTTACTGCTTATTTGACAAATTTTAAATCTGTTGTTTTAACGCAACGTGAATTTCGTCGTCGTTTTCCCTGTAGTCGTGTTCCATGTGCTCAAAAAGAAAATCCAAATGTATTGCAAGAAGATCCATTTTAACCCCTTTCAAAGTGACTGTTTGGTACGGCATTTGCAGTGAAAAAGTGATTGGTCCTTATTTTTTTGACGCCGCCGATGGCGCTGCCGTAACCGTAAATGGCGAGCGTTACAGGCAGATGCTAAACGAGTTTTTTTTGTCGCAAGTTGCTGCATTTGGTCTCGATTATTGTTTGTTCTAACAGGACGGAGCAACCGCTCACACAGCTCGGGTAACTATGGAGATTTTGAGACACCAATTTCCAGGTCGAGTGATCTCCCGTTTTGGAGAATTAAACTGGCCGGCCAGATCACCAGATCTAACAGTATACGACTTCTTCTTTTGGGGCTATTTAAAATCTCGCGTTTACCACAACAAACCATGAACCTTGTAAGACTTGAAATCTAACATTGATGAAGAAATCGTCAATTTAGAGCCAGATGTTTTGCGATCAACAATTCAAAATGCCGTAAAACGAGTGCAATTATGCATCAACTCGGGAGGTGGCCATTTGAGCGATATATTTTTTTCCAAGTAATGTAACCAATAATACACTTTCAAATAAACTTTTGATGAACACAGAGCTCTTTAATTTATAAATAAAATAGTTAAGATAAGAATAAAATTATGAAAAGATTCATATATATGTATATATATAGTAATAATAAAATGGCTAAAACAAATAAATAAAATAGTTAATTTGGATAGAAACAAAAACAAGGGTAGTTATTATTTCAACCTTGAAGATACAACCAGCATCGATAAGTTGCTACCAAACAAAGCTTCAGCATGCAATACATCAATATAAGTATTTTAACAAACAAAATATTACATTCTTTCATAAATATTTTAGTAAATCACAGACTCCAAAAGAAATATAATTTTGATTGATTTAATTTTGATTCTTGTATATACACTGTATATTCTATGTATGGGAGAAATAAGAGTTGAAATAATTTAAAATATCACTATCATCTATTAAGTGATTGGCTGCAATTTTAATTGATTTGATTTTGATTCTTTTATATACATTGAATATTAGAGAAATAAGAGTTGAAATTTGGAACAAGAAATGAATTTAGGTTGTTGACTATATTATGATAAAATTTGGAACAAAAAATGCAGTTAGGTTGTTGTTCCAAATTTTATCATAATATAGTTACTCACAAACTATTTAACGTACATTCAATCATTTTTAGTTCATTTTACAGAAAGAAATACGTTCAAACTAGTGTTGCTTTGATAGCCTTGCTATTTTGTAACACGCAAATTACTTTTGTATCATTCAATGTCTGTCAAAGTATTAGCTAGAGAGGTAGTTGTTTCAAAAGTGGTTTGTTCTTGTAGTCTTAATAAGACTCATTTGTTATAGATTTTACGAAATATTTTCGTGTTTTTTCTAATTAATATAAAAATTATTATAAAGAATTTGTATTCCTATATAATAAGTTTGCTTCTATAAATAATGCATACTTTCAGTTAAGTAAAGTGAGCAGAATGTATTTAAGTTAGAGATGTAGCAAACATTTAAAAAAACTCTCATGCTCTACTAAATTACTAAAATGTATTATAAATGTTATTATTTCACCCGTAATAGAATTGATTAATGAGTGTATATGTTTCCAAGCATTAGAAAATTGAGTTGTGCCAACTGATATCTTTGCTATCTGTCATATTCAAAGTTCTTGAAAATGATTTTGTTGAAACAGTTTTTTAAATTTCCAGATAGAAAGAATATACTCGATGATTCATAATATGGATTGCGGAGAGAAACGATAAGTGAGCTCGCAGTCTTAGCTTTTACTGATCTAAGTAAGGTATGTGTCTTAAGAGATTATTCTCCGTCAACTTTATTTTTATAATATTCATCTACGGAACTTATGAATACTATCTTTTTACTTTGCCTACATAGAATATATAGGGAAAGTATTGTTTTCGTGCATGAGAATAGATAGATAGATAGATGTTGTATGGGTGGCACCAGCGCCTATTCCACCGCGACCTTTCCAGGTCTATTGTGGATCCCTGTTTATCTCAGATAACCAGCTCTAGCTTTGCCTCTTTGATTAGTCCTCTTAGCCCTGCCAGAGGGGCTTGGGTATAAGTCTCCGCGCTTGGGTTTGTAGTGCCTAGCTTTTGATATCTAATCCTTGCTAGACCCTCGCAGTGGCATAGGATGTGGAACGAGTCCTCTTCTTCCTCTA
Organism: Ontholestes murinus; assembly: GCA_963969525.1. Taxonomy (NCBI): domain Eukaryota; kingdom Metazoa; phylum Arthropoda; class Insecta; order Coleoptera; family Staphylinidae; genus Ontholestes; species Ontholestes murinus. The sequence continues at coordinate 54,861,265 of OZ018390.1, read as the reverse complement.
GGCAGAATCTGCATGATGCTTCTTCCACCAGGCCTATTTTGCTCATATGTTTGTTGAGCTTGCAGTGTCCTGTTATCAGGCCTACTATTGTTTTGACCATTTTCCTGTCTTGGTTCAGGAGTTCGGTCGTGAATTTTGGCGATTGTTTCTTAAGGAACTGTTTAGCCTGTCTCTGTCCTGGTGAGTTCGTCCACCAGGTATGGGCCTGTGTCTCCACCCATTTTTTTATGGATCATTTGACTGCGGTTTTGGAGATTCCGCAAGAGGGTTCCGGGCCAATAACTGCTTTTGACGAGCCTTGTTTGGCCAATTCGTCCGCTATGTCATTCCCCGGATGTCCTCCATGTCCTGGGACCCATGTGATTGTTACTTTTTTGTGACAGCCAAGTTGGTTAAGAGCGCGTATATAGTCCCACACTAGTTTAGATTCGACCTGTGTGGAGCTTAGTGCTCTTAGTAGCGCCTGGATGTCGGAAAATATAGCAATTGACCTACTTTTGGTGTCTTGTCTTGCTATTTCTCTTGTGCAGTGGTGAAGACTATCGCCTCTGCTTGGAACACCGTGGTGTCCTTGGTGAGACTGACAGAAATCTTTGTCTCGGGTTTTGTGCCGTATATACCTGCTCCTACCCCTTTGTCGGTCTTTGAGCCGTCCGTAAACCAGCATGATTCTGCTTTGGTAGGTTGGCCTTCGACCCAGTCCTCTCTTTGTGGGATTAGAACCTTGTATTTCTTTTCGAAATTGTATTTTTTTACCATGGCATCGCTAGGCATTGCTGTAATCGCGTTAGCCTTCAGCTCGTCTTCTAGCCATTGGTGCGTTTTTCCGTGTGATCGGATTATGGGCGCCTGTCCTTGCATCAGTCTGTATGATACGGACCTGGCTTCTCCTTGAATGAAGATGTGTAGTGGTGGTATGTTCAAGATGGCTTCTAGGGCTGCAGTTGGGGTGGTGCTTAGAGCTCCTGTTGTACTGAGACATGCTAGTCTTTGTGTACTGCTCAGGAGTCCTATCGCCCCGGGTCTTATCACCCTGGTGTAGAGCCATAGAGTCAATTTAGGGTTTAGTTCCCAATTTTTCCCGCACATTCTGCGACACCTGCCCAATGATATTGTTGCTTTTTTGGTGGCTTTTGTGATGTGTGGTCTTCACGTCATTTTGGCGTCAAAGGTTATTCCCAGGTACTTTGCCTCCCCTACGAAGGGAATTTCCGTACCCCCGAGCTTCAGTGGCTTTAGGCCTTGCAATGCTCGTCTTTTTGTGAATACGACAATTTGTGTTTTTTGTGAATCGCTCCTGTTTGCACCAATTGTCTACTATGTTTAGGGCTGTTTGTGCTCGCTCCGAGACAACTCCCGCGAACCGGCCCCTGATGACAATGGCTAAGTCATCCGCGTACCCTAGGCAGTTGATGTCCTTTTTGGATAGCACTCCCCCTTGTCGGTTCGTGCATGAGAATGTCTGTAGGTGCATGAGAATGTCTGTAGGTGCTGTATGTCAAAAACAAATGACCCTATTGAGATGAAACTTTAAACTGGTTTTATCGTTAAAAATTGGAACTGATAAGCTTTTGGTGAACATTCATAAACCAGAATTGGATGTCCACTCGATCCGTTTTTTTTGCTTTTCTTGATATTTTGCTAAATTAGAAAAGTTCTTAACTTAACTTAAAAACTGTGCAAAAGTTATAAAAATTGTTCATTATCTTGCTAATATAGCGTCGGACGTCATTTGTTTTGTCGTTTTTGTATGTTTAAGATCAATCACCAACTTTTATAAAGAATAAAAAATTTCTGAGTAATTAATAATAAAAAAGTTTCGCATATGTTGCATACTTACGTGGACACGTTGTATGTTAGGAAAAGGATATGCATCTGTTGCTTTTTATCGCACTGATCTGTTAATTAGTTGTACACTTTTGTCAATAAAACCTTCTAATTTTTTATCATTATATCGTGTTTAAAGCAATCAAAGGTCTTACTTATGTCAATAAAGCCATCGATCTTTTTCTCAAATATATTCAGTATTATATCTGTTAGTGCTAAGATGACATCATTAATAGACATGCCACTTCGGATTCCAAATTGATTACCGTAAAATAGTTTATTTATTTCAAAATACTCCACTAGTTGTTCTAATAAAACCCATTCAATTATTTTGGAGAGTATAGGAAGAAGAGATATGGATCTGTAATTGTACAATTGCTTCATTCGCTTTTAAATAAAGAAACTATTTTTGCCAGTTTTAAAATTGCTGGGAGTGAACTGGTTCTTATTATTTCATTCACAAGTTTCATGAAAATTCCGTTAAGTCAATACTTTTAATATTTTTTTTTGAGACGGTTTATAATGTTTAAAAATTTTATTTCACTCACTTTTTTAAAGTTAACTTTAGTATCACAGTTTATATCAATATCATTAGTATAACAAACAGGGGGTAAATTTTTGGTAATCAAATTTGCCGCACTACTAAATAACTTATTGAACTCATCACAGGAAATTTCACAGTTTGTATTTGTTTGTTGCCTTTTAGAATTTATGCCATTCCATATAGCTTTAAGTTTATTACTGGCCGAGTTAATAAATTCATCATTACCTTGTTTTTTTGTACTGATTATGCCATTCTTTTATTTATTACTATACTCAGCTTTTAAGGATCGCGACTCAGCTGAAACATGGATCTTATGATTTTCATCAATCAATTTAAGAGTTTCTCTCATTACTTTAAATCATTGTCAAATTTCCTATGATGGTGTTGTGAAAAATCTCTGGTGCATACAAGTTACTAAAATATCAGTTACAATATTCCACTTTTCATTTACCCCCATTTCCTTATAATTTGTGAAGTCCTACTTAATATCATAAAGTAATGAATAAAAATACAATACAATGCATATATGCAGATGAGACTACCATTTTCGACCTATTTTTGACATGAAAACCGAGTTCTACTTTGCTGTATTTGACAATCCGGATATCCGTCAAGTAAATACATTACTATAAAGTTGCCATTTATTGTCTTAGTATTACATTAGATATCATAGGGAACTGTAAATAGCGACAATTGTAACAATAGTAATGTAAACATTAATTATTGTTCCCTATGTACAACACCCACGATATATATTTTATTTATTTCACGAACCGGTTTCAATCTATTTTGGATCTCATCAGTATAGCGTAGATAGGGAAACGGAGTTTTACTTTAGAGTATTTAACTCTCCGCGTAAATCGTTAGTCAGGATATTACCATAAAGGTGCCATTTATTGTTATTGATGTTTACATCAGTATTAAACTCAAACCGTGATCTAGTGCAACGCTCAAACAATAGATGGCACCTTTATGGTAATATAAAAGCTGTTGCGGTTAACAAATCAACTGAGGACCTGATCTTAATATAAAATTTCTCGAAGACACATTTTATGAACCTAAGCAATCTTTTAATTCAGGCATGTGCCGGATCCGGCCCCTAACTTCATTTTATCTGGCCCGTAGCACAATTTTCAAATCTCACTAAACCTGGCCTTTGAAAGCAAAAAATATATATGTATTCTTAATAATTTTCATTTAATCTAAGGATCATAAAGTTTTAGAGGTATCATAAAGTTTTGTACTGTATTTAGTCAACTCAGAATTCAGTGTATAATCAGGAAAAACCCCGTCTTATTTGCACTGGCTATAAGCATGTTGCTTAGTGAAGGAAGAATTAGTAGAGCAAAAGCATGTAGTTATTTTTAGTGAGGCACAGCAGTTTTTAAATTCATTCTTAATTTACAATTTAACATAATATCTAAAATGACATCAGAGAAGAGAAGAAAAGTTGATATTGAAAATTGCGTTGTTCAAGATACGTGGACTAACGATTACTTTTTTATTAAAAATTATTTAATTTGCCTTAAAAGAATATCCGTGGTACAAGAATTTAATTTAAAATGCCACTTTACATCAAAACAGTCTAGTTATAGTAATCTCAATGGGCAACAAAGAAAAGATAAAATAATAAATTTGAAAAAATGTTTATCTGCGGGACAGACTCTTTTCTACAAAAAAGTGATTTATGTAATAGTATTGTACGAGCAAGTTTTATAATTAGTGAAAAAATTGCAAAGCATTCTAAACCTTAGTCTGAAGGTGGTTTTGTTAAAGAGTGTCTTAGTGCTGTCGTTAAAGAACTGGGTCCTGAAAGGAGCGACGATACAGAAAAAAAAGTCTTTCTCGCTGGACTGTAACAAGATGTATCGATGATATGGCCTACGATATCAAATCAAATCTTAAGTTACGTGTGTCGCAGAAGTTTGAGGCATTTACAGTTGGTCACGATGAGAGCAAAGATACTACCGATACCGCACAATTAGCTATTTTTATTCGCGGGGTTGATATCAAATTTAATTACATAGAATAATTGCTGGCTCTTCAATCTATGAAGGATACCATACGAGGAGAAACATTTTCGAAGAAGTAACAGCAGCTTTTGATCAATTTGAGCTTAAATTGGAGAATCTATGTGAAATTTCTACTGATGGTGCTCTAGAGATGGTTGGTTCTAATTTAGGAGTTGTCAATAGAATGAAATTGGAACTTTTTAGTAGGAATATTGACACTGAAGATTTGAGTGTATTTCACTGCATTTTACATCAACAAAATTTGTGTGCAAAATGGATCAAATTTACACATGTAATGAAAACAGTAGTTTCTTCCATAAATTTCATTAAATCAAGAGCACTTCAACACCATCAGTTCCAAACACTTCTGGAAGAACTGCAGTCTGAATTTGAAGAACTGACATTGTATTATGAAGTACGGTGGTTAAGTAAAACAAAAATGTTAAAACGATTTTATGATTTGAAAGATTAGGTATTTGTTTTTATGGATATGAAAGAGAAACCTGTACAAGGGCTAAGAACATAAATTGGATCTGCGATCGTGCGTTTCTCGTTGATGAATAAGTCATATGAATGTATTAAATACAAAGTTGCAAACCCAAGAACAACTTGCTCATGAACTGTATGGTCAAGTCAAGTGATTCCAAAATAAATTAAGACTTTGGCAAAATCGGCTCCGAGCAGGGAGTACTTACCATTTTCCCACTCTTGCAAATCATAAAGATAATGCTAACTTTGAAACGTTTGCAAACGAGTTATAACATTTAAGAGATGATTTTAACAGCAGATTTAAAGATTTTCGCTGCCAAGAAGCACGTCTGAAAATGCAAATGGAAAAATTGCAAGAAAAATCCGATCTTAAGGTGATTAACGCCGTTAACCGATTTTTATTACAAAATATATACCAACCAATAAATTTCCAAATCTCGCATCTTCAAGTTTGTTAAATCAAAAACACGTACAAGATATACAGACTTACATTTAGAGAACACTCTGCGTGTTGTGACATCCGATATTTCACCAAATATTAATTATTTGGTGAAAATATGAAGGCACAGTCTTCCCATCATATATGTTTGTACTTGTTCATTTTAATACAAATTCAAATAAAAGGTCCGGCCCTCGATTTAAGGTTGAATTTGTTTTCCGGCCCGCGGCCTTGATGAAGTTGCACATGCCTGTTTTAATTAATACAAAGTGGGATTTTCTATTTTTAAACAAAGACGAAAACACGACCGACTTCGCTTATTGTACAATATCATTTTCATACAATATATATTGTATACAATAGAGTATACATTCACTTGTTTATCGTTATCTTTAGTAATTTTTGAGGAAAACCGCATTTTAAAAATTTAAAAAATCAAATCGCCAATGAAAATCCACGAAAAAAAACTTCCTTGATGATTATCAGCAATCATTTGAAGATAGATTCTGGCCGATTTTTGAATTAGTTACAGCATAGATTCGTAACTTTGGCATTCACGATCACCTGCTAGAGTGGCTGCAATACTATTTAAGTTGCAGAATCACATTCGATGTTCTGTAGGGATCTCATCTTGGACCACTCGTTTTTAATATCTATATTAACGACGACGTTGAATGTTTCCAACATTCTAAATGTCTATTGTTTATAGACGGAAGATATTTATTAAAATTTTCGCTCAGCAGATTCAGCAAAATCTTGACAGGAATAGCGATTGTTGTAAGTCACAGAAATTACTACTCAGTGTTGAGAAGTATCCATAAATGTCATTTTATTAAATCTCAAATTCTCAATAACTAAGTTATTAACAATAATCTGATAAATGACCTAGATGTAATTTTCACATATAGCTGGAGTATCTCCGAACAATATTTCAATACTGGAAAATATGGAAAATATCATGACTTTCTGAATAGCAGCACAATTCTTAAATGATATCACGCTTTAATTTACCCGCAATTAGAGTAATGCTCCATTATTTGGTATCCCTGTACCTCCATTGAGCGTTTTAGAGAAAATTGATACTTTTAAGTTTCTTGGAGGCTGTCGAAACTCCATGGATGGAAAAATTTTCATCTACCTGATGAAGCCACTGTGTGATAAAACATTGTTGTAGTACAATATTAAAACATTCAGAAACCCTATACTGTGTCAGTATTTCTTTGAGTGTTTTAAGTTTCTATTGGACGATACGTATTGCAAATATTCGAACAAAGATGTTTTAGTTGTAATGTAAATTTCGTTCATAAATTTTTAAATGGGGTCATTAATTCTGATACCCTAGTGAACTACATCGACATACATTGTTCAAGTCTCTTAGTATATACCGGTTATTCTTTGAGGCGAGAAACAAAATCAAATTACCGCTTTTACTTAGAAATTACAACTTTACTAATATTGATTTATATTAGTTTTTCTAAATTGCTCGTTCGGATTGTAAACCCACGTTTTATTTTATATTATTTTATTATATTTAAATTAAGATAATAATGCTTGTCGTGACTTGCTAAATTTTAATCTACCCCTGTTGACTGCTTTTTTACCGAATTTTATTTTCGATTGCTTAGATTTAGTTATTTGTTATTGTATAAATTTAGTTTCAAACGTATTTTTTTGTATTATAAAACTTATTGTTTTATTTAAACCTATATTATATATATTATATAGACTGTATTCTATATTGTGACTGATTATTGTATTTCATTGTCTAATGTCCTTCCTTAAATAAAAACTTACAAAGAATTGGAAGTAATTTTTAAGTTTACACTCTTTTTTAAAGTTGAAGCGTAAAATAACTTTCTTAGGAGAAGTTATTGAAATTTTATTATATCTATAGTTATGTTTATAGAGAGAGTGCTTTTGTTTATAAATATGAACTAGTATACTAAGATTACAATTTTTGGATTTTCTTATGAATTATAAAATTAAATGGTTTAAAATGTTTTTTATATTACCAATAAATGTAACAAATAGCATACGTCTCTCCATTACAAATATTTAACATTGTATTCCGACTTTCATCTGAAAGATCTGAAAAGTTAAAGCAGCCGAGAGGGAAACTTTCCGAACGGGGCCCAGAAAAACGTTAACCGCAAAGCCCGTATTTAGTTTACAATGTAGGCGAAATGTTAACAAATAGTGGCTGGCGGTAACGTATTGACAAATGAAATTGAGTGCGAGGCAGATCAATCCTCTTTGCAACACAGCCAGATGGAGGAAAGCGGGCGCGTTGGAGAGAGATGGCGCACCGATGTTGGTTGGTGTTGCATTGAAAGGATGTTGCCGTTAAGCGGCGGATAATTCTTGTTTGCCTAACAAAGTTCCACCCGCTTTATACCACTTGACGGCCTCCATCCATCTTGAGGGCCATCCACCCATCCAAGAGAGGACGCCCTGGGAGTTCTCGGCGCGCCACTGTCACTTCTCCCAGGTGATGACCATCAACAGGCGGCTCGCACTGATATTAATCCTCCGATAGCAATAAATTTACTTACGAACTGCTGATTCATCTACTATTAATCATTCCCGAGGAAGTACACTCTGCTGTACGCAAGGAACGTCATCTAATCTTACATTACCATACAATTTCACTAAACACACAACGGATGCTCAACAACTTTTGTGCAGGGATAAATCCGGGTAGATAAATTGCATACGTGGATGCTTGCTCAACCTCGAACGTTTGTTTTACTTAATTTATCTTTTTAAATCTCGGATATTTCTCTTCATTTACTTTTAGTACGTCAATTTTATTACAGTGAGATGTTTTATATGTATAAATTACAAGAAAAATATATTAATAAAGTAATTCACAAAGCCACTCTAACTAAATAAATGTAACACTACGTTATTATAATATTAATATTTTATTGTAGTAATTAATTAGCATTACATAAATTTAACCATTATATAATAACAGATATTTTAGCATATGGTATAATGAAATTATTCAAAACTTCTAGTTGCACACAAACTTTACATTACGATTATAAATTTGAAAAATAAGTTCTTGTATATCATTTATTATTATGCTCAACTGCGTTTTTAAAATTAAACATTAAAGACTTTTATTATTAAATGATAATTCTAGTTAAAACATAATAACAACAAAATTGGAAAATTCGTTTGTCTCCATAATTAAAATAAAGTAATTTACCAATTTTCTTAAGATGAAAAGCAATCACCCATGCTTTTGTTTCAATATGCCATACACAGAGCTATTAATCTGACATATTCCACAAACTTTGAGGTATTCTTATCCCTTTTCGCACTCGTCTTATGCTACTGATAGGATCTTAATTGCTTTTCGGTACTTGTTAGTTATACGCCCGTAATTAGGACCCCGATGTAATCGAACTATTTATTCGTAAAGTGAGTGACATCTGGGTATTTAGATTGCTGAAGTTGACTCTACAGAACCCCAGGCGGGATTGAATGGTCGCCGAGGTATAATTTTATTCATATCCAAAGCACGATTGCATCTGGAAGTTGTCTATGCATTTTGAATCAGCGAATTCCATAGTTATGTTAGTATTTATAGCAATTAGGTGAAACTGCAGTTTACCGAAGTATGAATATTAATGAGGTCGAATGTTGTCACCATCCGGTCAGCATCATCTTGTCAATGGATGGCTTAACAGAATTATTATCGTGCAAACTAAATTGGGTCGATGTCTAATTTGAAAAAAAAACAGTTTTATTTGTTGTTTGTATCCTAGTAAATATTAAAAATATATTTTTATTATTATTCTGTCAAAAATGTTGTTGTCTCATATATTATTATAATTTTATGTTTAAAGTTTTGAATATTATTATATATTATTGTTTTCATATTTTAAGCAAAAACAAAAACATCTATAATATAAAATATATTTTTGATTACTCAATGATAAGTAAATTTAATATATTAATTATAATTAAGTTTTTAAGAGTTAAATGATATAGGTTAATTTTATATCTAACATAATTTTTGACAATTGATATTATAGCGATCTTAGATAGATAGAAAATAAAAGAGAAAAAGTATGGTTATCATTTTGTAATATATAGGTTTAACATGTACGTAGACAAGGTAAATAAACAAATAATGTAAATTATTAAAAATTAAGCAGTAAATAAACTTCGTTCGACTCCTTTTGAGTTAAGAATAGATATAAAAGAGACGTAGAATAAAACACAACACAATAAAAATATCGAAATGAGATGTGAAAAGACTGAAAATTAGTAGCAAAATTAATTTGTAATGAAATACTGCAAATAATGTATAATATCAATAATATGGTTTATAATTATTCTAGTTAAGGATTAATGAATTTTAAAGATTATAATAGGTTAGCTTTTGATGAAAAATCAAATAAATCTCTGTACGCTTTCTTTGGCTCTCTGAAATATTTTACTCACCTAATTTCTCCCAATCTTGCGAGGAAGAGGGTCATACCTGAGATTTGAATTAAAAATAAACTCTTTTTTTCCAGGAAATGTATCAGACATTATAACACTTTAAAATTAACTTATTTAGATGATGTTTTTTAAATAATTGCAATAATTAAGCAAGAGTTACAACAACTTAAACTGAAATATTTGAAATTGCATTTTTAGTTGAAATAATTTTTAATCTGTTAAAAACTTATTTAGTTGCAAAGTATTTCCACTTGTAAAATCATTGATACTCATTTAAGTGGGCTTCATATTAATATTTTCAATTACCTAATTTATCATTTAATATAAGTTCTTTCACGAGTTTTGTGCTATAGACCTTTCGTCGTTCACTGAAATATTTTACTCACGCTATCTCTTTTTATAAGCTAAATTGACTAATTTAAAGAATACTTAGAAAATAATGGCAGTAACAATATTTTAAAACAAATGTATTATTTTTCAACAATACAAATATTTTGCAATTAAAAACCTATTTTTCAGTTTTTTTACTTACAAAAGTATAAAACATCCATGTCAATCTAATTTTCACAACTCTTTTAATTATGGAAAGTGGAAATAACAAGTTATGAAAAACAAAATATATATTAATAATCGTATTTGGGTATATTGTTTTCCTAAATATTCTCCATGAAGATCAATATAGTTTTGAATATGCTAGAACAAATTTTTAAAGCACTTTTCCACTTTGATACCTTTAAAACATGCATTTTAAACACACCATCTGCTTCTTTAAGGCGTCAAAAGGTTAACCTCGTAATTGTTCTTGCAGGAAGTTACTGATGTGCCATTAATTCGACTTTTTCAGTTCTTAAAAACCCTCTTGTTTGAGCCGATGTATGAGACTTTGCATTGATCTTATGAAACGTTTTCAGCGGTTGGTTTCTCTGTTTTTTCGAAGAATTCTGACAAATAAATGAATGTGTACCATTCAGAATTGACCGTCAGATATTGCACTAATGGTATAATTTTGATATGTTTGACAGGTGACCATTTGTTTCGACGTGCTTTGTGTGCAAACAACTTTTGTTGGATATCCTTGATTCACATTTTACGAAATTATATATGTTTTTGAAGTTGTGCCTTATATATCTATGCACTTTTCACCTGTTTGTTATCTAACTGTTAATAATTTGTTATCTTATTTCTTTGATTGGTATCTATGGGGTGAGTCAATATCGTTACTATCGGACGATTATTTTGTTAATCGTCTATCCCTGTAAATTCCCTTTTCTATATTAATTTATTAATAATATATCACGTTCCTGTGGCGAGTGCAATCAAAGCATTGGTCGTTCAAAAGTATTAAAATGTAGGGGCTGTTAGCAACATTACATTGGTTGCTTAGATGAGCTATCGATGCTTGATGTTGCTTTTTATATGGATGAATCCGTCAAGAATAAAGGGGTTAAATGGTTTTGCAAAAAATGTGTTCAGTCAGAGAGCGCAAGTGCGCCTCAACTTCCGTCGCGCAGAATTACGAGAGCAACAGCAATGAATGAATTCGTTCCACTTATAAAATCAGAGATCCAAAATACACTAAGAGATTTACGGTGCGATATGAATTTAAAATTTACCGAAATCGAAGCGAAGTTTTTAAGACCTGACGAAAGAATGATCCAACTTGAAAATACCTCCATTAACAAAGGGGGAATTACCGATAATAATATGATAAATACAAATTATCAGATGTATAATGAAGTTGAGGGGCGTAGGAAAAGAAGTAATAATCTAATGGTCTACAATATTCCGGAATCCCAAGCTGCGACACCACAAGAGAGGCAAAGAAATGAGCTCTCCGCAATTAATTCAATACTGGGTACACTGGCTATTGACATTACCCCAATCAAGATCTTCAGAGTGGGATCAAAGTCTACTAAATCAAGGCCTATCAAAATTGTTCTCCAGAATAATGAGGCTGTAAAACATATAATAATGAAAACTAAACATCTAAAAGATAACCCTATTAAATTTGGGTTCGACAGAACAAAAATTCAAAGAGATGAGTTCAATCTAGCTAAACAAGAATTACTACGTAGAAAGAATAGTGGAGAAAATAATTGGTTTATTAAATTCATCGCAGGAACTCCGACGATTACTGCGTTTACGATCAGCCATCGCAACGAATCTAAAGTCGCATCAAAAAACTGAATTTTTATTTTCATAACGCTGGAGGGATTCGTACCAAATTGCAAAGTTTAATGCTTAACTGTAGTTGTAGTTGCTATGATGTCATAATTATTATAGAAACATGGCTGGACAAGGACATTAATAATTCTGAACTAAAACTTTCTAACTATTCTATTTTTAGAATGGATAGAAATTCTACCAACAGCTTTAAATCGCGCGGAGGTGGTGTTTTCATTGCTGTACGATCTAACATAATAAGTAGTAATATAGATATTGATAATAATATTGTTGAACAATTATTTGTACATGTTACTTCTCGCACCACAAAACTGATTATAGGAGCAGTGTATTTTCCACCTAACTCGTCTTTAGAGAAATATGAATTTCATTGCGACTCTTTAAATAGAATTTCGGATAACTATCCCAATTTAAAATTGCTTATATGCGGCGATTACAACTTACCTACAGCTATGGTGCGTGGTGTTCTGTCAATCGTGTCGGAAAACTAAATAATTCCCAACGGATCCTGGATCAAATAAATATCTATTATCAAAATGCCCGAGGACTGTTAACTAAAACGAATTTATTTTACAATAATGTCGCAGCTTGTGATCACGATATTCTTGCTTTTAGTGAAACATGGCTTCACAATGGTGTCGATGATTCAGAATTGTGTCCAGATTCATTTAATGTATTTCGGTGTGATAGAGCTGGTAGAAGAGGCGGCGGAGTAATGGTAGCTGTCAAAAATAATCTGAATTGTGTTACGGAAAATGTACAATTAAATGTAAACGTTGAAATTGTAGTTGTTCGTGTCGCGTTTAATGGTACTACTATATGTTTTGTTTGTTTGTACATTCCTCCTGCGGAACCTGTTGATACATATATTACTGTCTTTAACGAATTAGATCGAGTTTTCTCACAATATAGTTCAGTCATTGTATGCGGAGATTTCAATATACCTAATTATAAAAAGGCCATTGATGACCAAACATATGATAGTAAAATGTCAGAATTAATTAACTTGATGCTTCTTAATAATTTAACTCAACATAATAATAACACCAATGTTAATAATAGAATTTTGGACCTTGTATTAACCACAAACAATATTAAATGTGCATTTCATTCAGAATTGCCTATCACAAAAGTTGATCTTCATCACCCACCTTTGACATTTTCGATTGATATTGTCTCTAATTCTTATGTTAATATGGACGTTAATTCAAAATGTCTCAAATATAATTTTCGTAAAGCAAATTTTAATTTGCTCTATGAAAAAATACTTAATTGTGATTGGACAACTGTTACTTGTAGTACTAATACGGACACATCATGTGTAGCACTTTACCGTACGCTTGATCTAATTTTTAAAGAGTGTGTACCCTTACAATCGCGTAAGTCGAATTCAAATAAATATCCCTGTTGGTTTAGCTACGAAACCATACAGTTAATTAAAAGAAAGGAGCATTTTCGTAGATTATACAAAAAACATAAACTTAATATTTACAAAAATCGAGTAAAAAATTTGCGTATAGACATTCGAAAAACTATTAAAAGGGACCAAGAAAACTTTGTTCTACATGCTGAGCAGTCAATACGAAAGGAACCCAAAAATTTTTGGAATTATGTTAACTCAAAAAAATCCCAATCACGAATTCCTGGCTCAATGAATTTTGGAGACACAACAATTGATAATCCTCCCGACATAATTGAAACTTTTGGCAAATATTTCTCTTCAGTTTATAGTCCAAGTACATCAACATCCTCTATAAATGATTTAGTATTCAACCAAAGTGAAACTATTAATATTGAAATTATAAATGACATTGATATATTGATGGCGGCAAAAAAACTGAGTAACAACTTTACATGTGGTAGTGATAACATTCCTTCATTCCTGGCGCGAGATTGTATTTCAGCTTTATTAAAACCACTCAGTTATATTTTTAATTTGATACTCAGAACTGCGAATTTTCCAAATATTTGGAAAACTGCACGAATTACTCCTGTTCTAAAGTCAGGAAATAAACAGGTGATCACTAATTACCGTCCAATTTCTATAATAAATAACTTTGCCAAAATTTTTGAAACTATACTAGCTAGTAAGATTTACTCATGTGTAAAATCACAAATATCAACTAAACAACATGGCTTCATGAAAAACAGGTCCACCGCTACTAACTTGGTAAATTTCACAGAATTTGTATCTCGTCATCTTGATCAGCGTAGGCAAGTCGATGTAATATACACAGATTTCAGCAAGGCCTTTGACTCTATTAACCACAAGGTTCTATTAGATAAGTTAAGAGTTTGGGGATTTAGTGATAATATGATTAATCTAATAAGTTCTTATCTGTCGGAGAGGTGTCAATATGTGGAATATCTGAACAATAGGTCTAATAAATTTTGTCCCACCAGTGGTGTCCCTCAAGGCTCAAATTTGGGCCCCCTACTGTTCATAATGTTTATTAATGACCTCGTAGTTGATATACAGTCTCCAATTCTTATTTATGCAGATGATGTAAAAATTTACAGATGCATTCGGTCTGATGATGATTGTGTTGTATTACAAAACGATTTATTACAAATACAAAATTGGAGCAAAGCCAATGACCTAAAATTAAATATTTCAAAGTGTAAATGTATGTCATTTTTCCGCACGATAGAATCTATCCGTTTTAATTATTCCTTAGACAACACCTCCTTAAATAATGTCGATTGTATTAGGGATCTTGGGGTATTGTTTGACAAAGAATTATCTTTCATTCCACACTATAGCCAAATAATTAGAGAATCGATGAAAATGCTTGGCTTCATACGTCGCTTAAGTGAACCATTTAAGGATATTAATGTAATTATATCGTTATATATATCGTACGTTCGCTCAAAATTAGAATACTGTGCGCTAGTGTGGTCGCCTTCATATGGTGTACATATTAAATCCATAGAGCGAATTCAAAATATTTTTCTTAAATTTCTTTATTTTAAGATCTATTCACATTACCCTGCTGAATCTGTTACATACTCCCATATGTTGTCTATGTTTAATTTAAAATCATTAGCTTCGAGGCGCAAAATAATATCAACGAAATTTCTGTACCAAATTATTCATAGTGTTATAGATGATCTGAACTTATTAGCACAAATAAACTTATATGTACCTAGGTTGAATAGTAGAAACCCGTTGACTTTCTTGTATAATCGTAGTCAGACAAATGTATACTTCTATTCTCCACTAAACACAATGGTTAGAACATACAATAACATTCAGCATAATATTGATATATTTAACACCTCCTTGCGCCAATTCATGGATACAATTTTAAATTTGTTATAGAATACTTATTATTTGCATTTTATGTATTGTTACTCATTATTTTTATTTTTCGAAGGTATTATTAATTTTTGTTTGTTCATATGTATTACTGATTATTTAAATAATGTTGTACTCTTTTGTAATTTTAAGATAACTTTTCCCTGTAATTAGATGTTATCTGTTGGGAAATAAATTATTATTATTATTATTATTATTATTATTATTTGGTCCAACGAAAATTTCGGACTCACCGTCAACAATACTCCCACTCCTCCGACTCAGTTATTAGCGAATCGCTTCAGCTTCAATAACATGTTCTAAATATGTGAAATACCCAACGAGAATAATATATTCCTCGATTTAATTTTTTTCGCAAGGCGATTATGAAGTATCTAAGGCTCATGATTTATTATTTAATGTAAACCCCCACCATATCCCTTATTGTTTGGCTATATATCTTGATGAAACAGTAAAGGCGCTCAAGTATACTGAATATGTATACGATTTTAATCGTACTGACTATACTGCTATTAATCAATATTTTTCTTCAATCGATTGGGATAAAACTCTGAATGTTGATAATTTTAACGCTTCGGTTATCTGTTTTTACAGTATATTGTACGACCCTATTAAATTATATACCCCTATCAAATGTATCAGGCGCTCCACGTACCCTCGTTGGTTCAATAATGATCTTATCAAATTAATTAATGAAAAAAAGATTGCCCATAAAAAATTAAAACAATTTAACACATCAATTACCGGCGATTTAAATTGCTACGCACTGATTGTAAAACCTTAAGACATCATTTATATAATAATTACATCGATTCTGTTAACAATAGTTTACATGATAACCCTAATTTGTTTGTTATGACAAACCAACGGATTTACCTAATTTTAAATATAATCATAAAGTCACTCACCATTTAAAATTACCAAGAGTGATATATTTAGTGCTATTACCTCATTAAATTATAGCAATAGTACAGGTCCAGATGGCATACCCAATAGCTTCCTAAAACATTGTGTTTATTCTTTATCTCTACCACTATTTATTATTTTCAATCTTTCACTAACTGAGAGTACAGTTCCGAATCTATGGAAAAAGAGCTATCTTAGTTCTATCTATAAATCGGGAAACAGGGACGTTATTCATAATTATCGAGATATTGCAATTCAATCGACCATTCCTAAATTAATGGACAAATCAATTTCAGTTCAATTACATTGGTTTTGCAAAAATATTTTATTAGACGAACAACATGGTTTTCGAGCTGGTAAATCAACTACTACTAACTTGTTAGTTTATGAATCGTTTATCATTAATGCTTTAGAGAATAAAAACTCTGTGGTTGCTGTTTATACAGACTTGTCTAACGCTTTTGATAGGGTTGAACACACTATTCTACTATCAAAATTAAAAGCCCTAGGATTTCACGACTCAGTCATTGAATGGATTAAAAGTTTTTTAATAGGCCGCAGTCAATGTGTGAAAATTAAAAACTATCTTTGAGATATAATTGAAGTCCCTCCGGATGTACCAGAAGGTTCGCATTGTGGCCCTTTATTGTTTCTTGTATTTATTAATGATATTGCCTCTAACATAAGTAGATCGAATTTTCTGCTATTCGTGGACGATTTGAAACTCTACAAAGAAATAGAAACTTCAAATGATTGTTTGTTACTACACAATGATCTTACTTCTGTTAACAACTGGTGCCGTTTAAATAATTTGTATTTCAATACTGGTAAATGTAAATCAATTACCTTCTCTCGTAAGAAATTGCCACACGATTCTAATTACACTATTGAAAACTATGTGCTCGAAAAAGTTACCTCCATAAAAGATCTCGGGGTTATATTTAATCATAAATTAAGTTTTCGAGGAACTATTACTTTACATTTGCAACCGCGCCGCCAAAATGTTGGGTTTTATTAAACAAATGTCTAGGGATTATCACCTCATTCCTTTAAAATACTATTCTTTTCATTTGTTTGTTCTAACTTAGAATATGCTTCTTGTATATAATCTCCGTTTCAAACTTCATTCATTAAACAAATTGAAACTGTACAGAAAAAGTTCCTGATATCATTCTTATTTAAGATTGGCAATGTAAATAATTTAGATCTTAACGAACTCAGGTCGAGCTTAAATATCGCACATCTCTGTTGTAGGAGATTTTATATGGATATGACAACCATATATAAAATTATCTGTGGTTTAATTCAATGTCCGCAGCTACTCTCTCTGAAATTGGATTTTATGTAAAAACAGATAGTCGTTCTATGCGTCATCCGCCTTTGTTTCGTGTACCTTTCCATAATACTAACTACAGCTTCAACAATCCTTTATCCCATTTTATGCGCAATGCTAACACAATTTCCTTAAATCCAAATTTTAACCTCTTTTCAAGCTCATACTCACATTTTGTCCGTACACTTAAATTTGTGTATTGTCCTAATCATAATTAGTTTAAGTTAAATTAGTCTATATTATATTTTTTTCTTTTTGTATTACTATTTTTTGTTACTGTAACTTTTTTATAAATGGTATATCCGTTAATAAACTTATTATTAGTATTATAATTATTATTTCTTAACCATTTCTTTGGACAAATCAACACAAGCTTTATTTACAGATTGGTAAATTAGGGATCCAACAAACCTTTTTTATAGCCTAATGATCATGATACTGAATGTATATTCCACTAATGTCCAAGGATATCTCCATATCACCAAATCATCACTAAATGGTTATGACTTAATTCTATTCCTTGATCGACACCATTTTTTATGCCACTGTAAACAACACAAAAGCTGCATGGGCATTAAAAGTTCTGAGCAAAACTACAGCACCTGGATCGTCAATTTCCAAAATAACCCTTGTACCAAACATATACTTTTGAAACGAAGTAAATCTTTAAATATAACTTAAAACTAAGGATTTCTACTTTTAATATTAAAAAAACTCAAGAACTTTTGCTGAAATTGTGTCTAAATAATTTTATATAATTTTAGCAATATCAAAATATTTTGAAATGAGGTGAAAAATACATTTTATATAAGTATACATTTAGCTCTTGATAAAAAATATAAAAATTATAATCATAATCATAAATCATAATTTCATAGATTTAAATTTTATATCTTCTTGGACAGTACTGTAATCATTATAACTACCATTTATTGTATCAGAAAAAAATGTTGGGAACCATTACTACTTCATAATTTCACTGTTAGTCTTTGTCAAATTAATTCACCAAGTCACAGAAAAAGAAAGTCTTAGACGCACTTTAAGATTAACGTACTGTGAAATAAAAGTTGACTGCAAAGGGAATGCATGCTTCTTATCTTAAATAATTAATGAAAATTAAAAAATTATTAATTTTACGAAATACGTAGGGAGTCTATTATAAAGTCTCATCATCATATCTTGTGATATTTTCTGCGAAAGTGTAGATGGATGTTTTGGGTAATTATGAGTCCTGTTCGTGTTCCTTGTAATATGTGGATTGATATTCAATTGACCAATAAAGAGTGTTTTATAATGATAAATATGAATCAGGCAATCATAAATATACATTGCTACCAAATGCTAAATGGATCATTTACGTGCTTTACGTACTTTAAACACTCCTTTTGAAGAATCTCTGTAATTCATGTTGAAGAGTAGTCTTATTGCACATTTTTGTGTTATAAAATTATTGTTCAGCCCCGTAGTTGTACCCCGCATATTATTCCATACCTCATCATTGAACAGAATGCATAATATACGAATAAATAACGTGTGGTGGTTCACATAATGTTTAATAGTTCGTATACAATATATGTATAGTGGTATTCAACTTCTTTTTTAGTGCAATGGTTGGTTTCACCAATCTAAATATTTAATGTTTAATGTTTAATGTTTATTAGCTTTATTCAATGTGCTAACATAAATGGTTTAAATTTTTATATACATACATAACTTCAAATTAATTTTAACCGCACATGAAATGGACCGAGTTCACCTCTGATGATCTTCCACTCTCGCCCAGAGTCTTCTGCATTTATCCATGACAAACATGTTGCTGCTTTTATGTGATTTTGCCATATATTTCGGTATTTTAATTTCAATTTATGAAATTGTGCTTTCTGTCATACTGACAGTTTGTTAATACCAATCCCTAATAATTTATAGGTCAACCCATAGTTAAAAACTCAGGAGATTTATTTGTAGCTTGTTGGTACGAAAGATTATACAGTTTGTCTTTTCTTTGTTAAGGAATAATTTATTATAATTTATCAAACTTTGTACATTGTTGGCATTTCTTAAGAGATTCGGAAAATTTGAGTTTTTCACTATAATATTATCGTCATCAACGTAGCGTATTAAAGTCTTGTTTTGACTTTCTATTATAGTAGATATATCATTAATATACATTGCGCCCCTAAGGTATGGAACAAATTCAGTAAATGCGAAACAAAGATTTTTTGGATAAAATCCTCGAACAGGTCGATTTTGTTTTATAAAAACTCACATTTTTGAGGAAAATCCTATTTTCGTATGTCACTTGTTTATGACTAATGACTTCGTCAACTGGTTTTTCTAAATGGCAACCCCCCATTTTTTAATTTATTTTGAGATTCTATTGTCTAATTGACGGCATAAAAATGATGCCACTTTACATTATAAAATTTTTAAGTAAATGTATATACTGTATATTCTTTTTGCTCTGCTGACCCTTCTATAGTTTTCTGAAATATTTTACACATCTCAGCACTTCTTGCAAGAAGGAAGTAACAAATAAAGATTAAAATTTAGCAAAAGTACTCTTCCAAAAGATGTATCAGGATTTCAAACTCAAGA
The DNA here is from genome assembly GCA_963969525.1 of Ontholestes murinus. Taxonomy (NCBI): domain Eukaryota; kingdom Metazoa; phylum Arthropoda; class Insecta; order Coleoptera; family Staphylinidae; genus Ontholestes; species Ontholestes murinus. The sequence continues at coordinate 54,841,159 of OZ018390.1, read as the reverse complement.
ATTATGTAATTTAGTGGCTGGTTACGAAATAATTACGGAATAATGAGAAATAAATTTCTCTTAGACTTCAAGAAAAACATTCAAAAATAAAAGTACTCGACAAGAAATATTCGATTTAACTGTTTCAGGTTAGACAAATATACAAAATTTTTATTATAAAATATATCTTAGGGAGAGAAAAAGTTCATGAAATGCTATCCAAATAAATGGCTATTTCTCTATTTTCTCTAAAATGCTTTTGGGAATGTTCTTGTATTCCTCAGGAATTGAAAGGCTTCCGCTTCCTTACAAAGATTCATATGCGAAATATTTTTAAACCAAATCTAACACCGAGATTACTCACAACAGCCTCACATATTTTGCATACCTAATGCACCTTAAATCAAATAGCTTTCCATCTAATAAATGTTCTATGGTAGGCTTAATTTTGCAATCTCAATGCACTAAAATATTGTCTGCATTTTATTCATTTGAATATATTATATACAGGATTTTTAAACAAGTTATGCAAAACACCAATAAAATATAAAAATAACAAATGTGAATGGTACAAGTATTGCCGTTATACAGAGTCTGGCAGAGAAGTATGACGTTTTTGAAAAAATCATCAATCAAGAATTTTCAATTAAATCAAAATTGTATTTATTTATTATTAAAATCACTGCATTAATGAATTAATATTCTATTTAATTTACTTCATAGGTTTAAATCCTCAGAGCAGGCTTTTTATCTGTGGTAATATCATTTTTTAAACGAGCCTCGAAAATTGAACATCGGCAATATTTTAATTCGGTTTGGAATTAATTCATTCTAGTGACGGCCTTTCATTAGGAAAGACGCACGTAAGTTATTCTTTATTGGTGTTAGTTAACAAAATTATTGTTTTACACAAGTCATAATATACAGTAATTGACAATAAGAATATCAAGGTAGGTAGTGCTCAGTAGCAGACATATCTGACTATTTTGTAATGTGATTCACAATTATAGTATAAATAAAAACTGGCTAATAATAAAATATAGAATACAACTAGGGTCTAGTATTAAGTTTATAATTTAAAATTTGGAGTATAAACAAACATAATTTGGTAACAAATGTAAAATTTATAATTTGAGTAAAGATAAAAAATATATAACATCAATCACAAAAAGTACTTGTACAAACATTTATATTTTAAAATTTGGGGAATAAAAATATTCTGAATACAATTGATTATCACATATGTAGCATTTAAAATAGGTGTATAGATAAAAACATAACAATACATAGAAAAAAATATGAACCTAAAATAACTATATGACATAGCTGCACTGAGGAGCTATGATACAGCGAAACACGTGTCTGCAGATGGTCATTACATAACACATTTCGAGACGCGGTTAAGAAACGATTACACCACAAAAATGTTGCATTGTGTTGAATGCTCTTTGAAAATAATGTTTCATTATTAAAATTTTAGTTGTTTAATATGTATGTGTTAATTTGCCATTTCATATTCATATATGTAAAATAATGACATTTAAGTGATGTCCGTTCTTTTCCACACACTCCCGAAGTCGAGTTGAGAAGTTGTTCTTGCATCCTTCAAACATGTTGGCCGAAATCCCTTGAATTTCTCGGCGTTGGACAGCTGATCAAGGATCCATGGATTTTCAGTAAATACGCCTTTAGGTACTTCCACAGAAAAAAATCGCAAGGCGGGAGAACTGGAGATCGTTGGGGCCACTCGATGTCCCCTGGAAAATGTTCTCTCACCCCATCTTGCTGAATTCGCCATACTGACCTATCACTCATTCACAGCGCGCAAGCAAGCTGCACTATCGATCGACGTGGACTTGCTTCTATAGCTGCCCTAACTCAAGCCATATTTCTTCTTACTTCTAGGATTCAACTATCCTCTAGTACGGAGGTTCTGCTGATTTGTGTTCGAACTCCGTTTCAATGTGAATATAGTAAACAAATACGCGTTGTTCTGGTGTCCATGGTTCCATAACGAGTAAACCAAATAAAATGGCAAGTTCGGATGGAAACATGTGTCAAATATGACATAACAAATAAAGGAAAAGGAGCCAAATAATTGTGAACCTTCATCATAAAGACCTTCTGCAGAAGCAGTGCCATCGATGCAGGCAACAGTGGAAGAACATTTTATTAAGAACTATGTTAAGCCTTTCTATGTGCAACAAAATTTTTGTAAGAATTAATTGATATTTTTGATTTTATTATGTAAGCACAGTTGACAAATGCATACTACTACAAACCAACCATTTTGAAAACGTTAGGCTGCCCCTGCGCTGAGTTATACGCGTTTCAAAAACATCATACTTCTCTGTGAGACCCTGTATTTCATGAATAAAGAACAAGAAATGTATTAAAAATCGCACTTGGATTTATTGCTGTGTAAATATTTTTCATAAAGGTAAGTACTCTATTATATGTGCTTGAACCAATATTAGAAACACTATTTCGATTGAGGTGTCTTCAAAACATGTATTGTGAACGCACGTATCACTTCTTCAAGGCACCGAATAACGTTAACCTTGCAATTTATTCTATTAGGAACGCAAGAGGTCATTGAGTGCCAAATCAGAGCTGCACATTAACTGGACTTTAACTTTAACTTAACTCTCAAATAATGTTTTTGAACCGATTAGTATGCAATTTTTCATCGTTGATAAATTTTTCGATGATGATTGCTTACTTTCGTTTTTATTTAGATTTGTATGGTATTAAACTTTCTTATTAAATTTGTTACGTTATAATCTTTTATATTAAAATGCATTAACACATAATGTGAGAGATTATAATGAATGCGAAACATGCACCGCTTGGTTACAAAACTGTTTCTGGCGTTGCAAAACGCTTTCATATCAAAAAATTGATTTTGATCTTCTACGACTGATCACCAATATAAGTGTTAAGCAAAGGTTTATTGTTCAGATTGCAACTTAAATTGCTTCATTCAGAATTATTATTTTTTAAATGTTTTAACTGTGTCTGAGAGTCCAAGTAAATCCTTTTGTTAACAAAAGAACTTTGAATTAAGACGTAATACCTAAAATGCAAATGATACTAACAGGAACATTTATTGCACATAAAATATTATAAAGATGGTTATTTCTAAATATTTACTGATTGTATGTAATTAATTGTCGTACTATTAGAGCATATTTAAAATCTTCAAATTCTTATAAAATACCAAATACCACACTATACAAAATGTATTTCTACATTGAATTTAAACTAGAGTAATCTATAATAATTTAAAAGACATAAAATTCTAAAGTAGTTCATCCATTTATTAGAAATAATCTGTTGCGACGTGCTAATTAAATAAATATCAATTGCGATGAAATCGTTTTAAACGCAGAAATGTTATAATTAATATTTTAAGAGAAAAAAATTGAAATATATTCTTTAGTAGATTTTAGCAAAAAGGAAATCGCTTTAATTAAAGAAAATCAATTCAACCCAAAACCGCGTGCATGAAACACTCGCCGCAGAAGACATTATACATGACATGTACAAAACGGCACAAAATGCATTCCAATTATATATTCTCTCCGTTTAATTCCCCTATATGTATGTGTGTGTGTGTGTATGTGCGGCGGAATGTGGTGTGCGACCAATCCTCTATGCGGTTTGCGGTGCTTGGAAAAATCCTAATTTGTAATTAGCCCTAATTTCGTTACTACAAATAAATTACTGCACTGAATACTTTTCCATGTAAGCGTGTTACGGAAAACGCGACACAAGTAACGTAACATAAATTGCAACACACTGATTGCGTAATTTTTTCATCAAGTTATTTCCACCCAAATGACTCAAGTGTACCTAATGAGTTCAGTTGTTACTAAAATGATATTTGCATGCGGAGAATGTCTTAATATTAGGCCGTACGTATATTTTCCTTATTGATGACAAGAGTTATAATTTTATATGATTTGGAAATGATAATTATATAATATCTTATTGTATATATAATTTGTGCATGTATAGATAACAATCGTTCATTTAATATATAGTATGATCAATAATGTTAGTTAAAAAGATGTCTTCAAATGAAAAATAAATATCAGTTAGATGTGAAAATGTACGACGTTCTAGAATGTATAAACGTAGTTTATTCTAATTTTCTTATAATTTCCTGCAATATAATGCAATATAAGTTTAGTAGAGTTTACTCGTACATAATCGTTTGGTGGAAAGAAAAACATATCTAGTTTATTCAATGCATGGTATGCTTGTGAAGAGTATTAGGTCGTAGCAATGTTGTATAATATTTCCAAGTGGAGTCGTATCACTACGATTTCTTGTTTTAACTGTAACTGTGTTGCAATTATTTTTAAGCCGTAATTATTTCAACGCCGCCAAAGAAAATGTTTAATAAACGGAAACGAGAAGATACTGACAAGACATTAATAAAGTCATCAGAAAGAGTTACTGGATTTAATAAAGTCCATAGACAACTGTACATTTCTAAATCTCTACTGCGGCGTTATTATTAAGATTTAATCAAGCATGTAGAATTTTGGAAGGTTTAAGGATATGACTGACTATTCCACTCCTATTGCATTTAGCCAATGAAAATGAGGCATGTGATATTTTTTAGCCAATCACGTCAATTTATAAGTGAATAAACACCAAGTTGCTATTTATTCACCTGAATAACCTGAAGTTAGCTATTTCCCGACAAATGAATTGAATTAGCCTTGATAAAAAAGCGAAAAACTTTGTTTCTACGTATGTCAGTTGCAAGTAGGTTATAAAATCAAAAGGTTTGGTAACACTTCATCATCCATAATAAATGCGACGGTGACAAGTTCTGCACCAAAAAATCAAACTTAAACGAGATCGTGTATTTGGAAACGATTTGAAGAAATCTGCGCCGATAAAAACTACCAGTTGTTAGCAAAACTTTAATGGAAACTCTTGCCGCGATTATGATGACTGGGCGTATAATATAAAGAAGGTAAATGCAAATGATTATAAGGGAGGTGTTATTTAATCAATGTCGAATTTTTCGACCAAAATACTGCAGGAGATATATCATAAACATTTTAATATAAACATTGAACCATTCACCGATATTCGTTTCAAGTCGTGGAATAGTCTTTCCAAATACCATTCGTGATGACAATTAAATCGGAATAAATTTTGTTTTTAGCGCATTCAAGTTTGTTGCTTAATCGCGATTTTTATTCGAGCAACTGATAGAAAAAATCACTCGCCTGGCGGCTCGTGATTTTTTCGTGACAGTTGCTCTCATTAAAATCGCTAAGCAACAAACTTTCATGCAAAAACAAAATTTATTCGAGTAAATTGCCATCACTTATGGTATTACTTGTGAAAATATAAAAGATTTGGTTGCACAGAAGCAAAATTTCTGACCTCATTGCAATTGACGGAGAAATATAAATTACCACCCAATCTTATTAGAGCAAAAGACATTGCGGGGGATTGTCTATTATTTATAAACCATTGAAATTGCTCAGATAGACAAATATCGAATAAGTACGCTTAAAAGTATTGAAAAGTTTTTAAATGTGTTGTATGATTGTATGTTATTGCTGCAGATGAATAATAATTTTAATATAATGGATTTAGTCATTTCGGTTCCGACCAATATATGTATTTACTTGTATTTTTAAGCAACTATCTTCGGTTTAATCATCCAGCCTAAATACCATTAGATAGGATACACTTCAATTGTCATTTAAAAAAATAGATAGTAAGCGAATCAGTAGTCGTTGTAATCAGTGTTCTAAAATTAGATAAGTAAATCAAAGAATATCGCTATGTTTTATTGTTGCACTTCAGAAAAGAAACAAATGCAATGCAAGCCCTTAAAAAGTTATGTGCTATGTACGATATAAATTGCTTAATAGAACGCCAGTGCCAGAATTGATTTGCTAAATTCCGCTCCGGTAATGTAAACGCCAAATATATGTTTTATTAGAAAAGGCCTTGGACACCGTTAACCACAATCATCTATTACAAAAACTAAAGTGCATGGGAATTAGAGGATTACCAAATAAATTATTAAGATCCTACCTCTGCGGACGAGTGCTACTTGTTGATTTAGATGGCTATACTAGCAATGAGGAGATTTTTTTAGTGTGGTGTTCTTTAAGGAACCGTTTTGTGCCCTATTCTCTTCTTGGTGTATATTAATCACCTGCTTGAACTTAGATCAAATGGAACTCTGATTGCCTATGCGGACGATACAGTAGCTTTTTACGAAGACAGTAGCTTGAATGAACTGAAAGAGAAGGCTGAAAAAGATCTTAGACAAATTCTATCCTTCTCTTGCCAAGCAGGCAACCTCCCTATATTCCAAGAGCTAGTAGTCAGATTCAAGCAGAGATGATCGTAATATATATCAAATAGAGAAATAAACAATTTAGGAGTCATTATTGATAAACATTTGAGGTGGGAGAAACATATTTTATATGTTGTCCGCAAATTGAGGTACACGTTATACCAAATCAAATCACTAGTGACATATATTATAGTCAAACCTGGTTGGGGATTAGCAAGAAATGTTCCCCGGTATCTGTTAGAGGTTATTAAAATAAATTTGAAACGAATTTTCAACAAACCACTGGACTATTTAACTGTCCAAATTTTTAAAGAAAGTAGAGTAATGACTGCCCGTTAATTTTATTTCTATAAGGTACGGCGAAAATCATCCAAGAGAAAGGAATTGTAACTAAGCAATTACCCAAATATCACTAGATTATATCTTTTTTATTATTTTTCTTTTACTATCTTAATTATACTTCAAATGAGCTATTTTAAATTGTATACCCACGCATAAGATTATATCTTTTGTAGATCCTTGTTTATTGATGTGGAAATTGTATATCTTCACATTTAGGAAGAAATTAAAAGCATAAGTCGTAGAAATAATAAGCATTTCTCAAATGACTGTGGAAAAACATTTGTACAAGCTGGGATATGTTATTAAACTCAATATTTGGGGTGCATATGAAAACTTTTTCTTTATTGGTTGCAGAAGCAAGTGAGTACTTCTTCATTTGGATGTACATAATAAGCGAGTACTTCTTCTATGAGATAGATATACTATTTATACAAATAAGTATTGAAGATATTACCATAGGTAAGAATTAGTATTGAAATTTCTTCTAGCTCATATAATCAATGGTATCGGATAGATCTTTCATAAATCTCTGAAATCTGCCTATAATGTAGATACAGGATCATAGTTATGAGCAAATCTCGGAAAAATAATTAAATTAAACATACTCTGACAAAAATATTGGTCACAATATACCCAAAATCAATTCGCATGTCAATTGCTTTGAATGGTGTTAAATTTTTCATGCAAGGTATCAACTTAATTATTATTTTCGCACACATAATATTTCGTTAGATAATTAAGGAGAGCTTGATTTAGAACCTGCAAAACGATGTTTAGAAATCCAAAATGAATAAACTTTTTCACCTAGAAACTAAATGATAGATCAATTAAATATTTTACATGCTATTGAAATTATAAGAATATAAGAGAAACCTTTACAGAATAAAACATACTAATTATATAAGTTCATCTTTTAACAATATACAGGGTCCTGCAACAGTGCGTTAGGCTTTCCTAGCGCCTTTCTCGTAAGAGATAGAAAAAAATGTTTTGTATAAAAATTTATTGATTTAAAAATCTCTATGCCGTAAAATTATTTTCAAATATACAGGGTGTCCCAATTTTGCGGTATAACAAAAGCAAACATTTTTTTAAATGGAACACCCTGTATATTTTTTCATTTTTTAATTTGGATAATATTTTATAACTTGAACCTTTTTCTGGTTTTTAATTTCGATATGGCATTTCCGAGTTATTGACGTTTTTCTAAAAAAAAATGTAAAAAGCGGAGGTTCACAAAAAAATTCTGATGTTCTATTTAAAATTTAAGAATTTTTCTTTTTCCTATGGTTGGTCATAAGTACTGTTTATGTACCAGTGTTAAAAATTTTCACTTTGGAGGAACCCTGCCTTTGAATCAGACACGCCATTTTCTAAAATTTCAAAATGTCGTAACTCTTTTTTTTTTAAATGGAATCATATATTTTTTTAAATTTTATATTATTCTGCATCTAATTTCCTACAAAAAATATTAAGCATACCCTATACCTAAAAGTGGCGAACGGAGGAAAAATGTTTTAGGAACTTACTCAATAGATTTATTGAAATGGGAAGTGTGAATTACAAAAAACAAGAAAGAAGAAAGCCTATTATCAACGAGGAAAACCATCTTTCAGTGCTATTAACAGCAACTGAGCATCCCAACGTATACCAAAAAGACATTGGTGAAGGAACTGGCATAAGCGAGAAGTCAGTACAAAGCATTCTGAAGGAAAATCGATATCATGCATACCATATTCAGCTACATCAAGAACTGAGTAATACTGATTTTCAATTTCGTTCCGTATTTTGTATCTGGGGAAGACAGGAAATTCAGGACATCCCATAACAACGCATCTGTCAACAGGCAATTTTCACTATTATTCAACTGATAATCCGCATGTTATGAGACAAGTTGATCATCAGCATCGACTTTGAATGTCTGGGGCGGAATTTTTGTAAACCATATAGTAGGTCCACATTTCTTCGACGGCCATCTCAATATGCCTATGTATTTGCACTTCCTGAATTGAATTACCCGGAACGTTAGCTAATATACCCTAACTAACAAGAAACAGGGTATGGTTTAACAAGATGGAGCACCTGTCAATTTTCGCAAGACGTGAGGGCATTTGATTTTTCCCAACCAGTGGATTGGTAGGAATGGACCCACCAAATGGCCTGCTAGATTGTTTTTTAAGGAACCACCAACAGCACCAATGAATATGCATCAACAAATTGTGGAAAGGTCTTTTCAGCGGCGAATTAATTTGTGCCTAAATGAAAATTGAAGACATTTTGAACATTTACTGTAGTAAATAACTTTGTTATCTTTCCCGGCTTTGGAATAAAATAATGAATCGTATTATCTGTTTCTGTTTATCTCACATTGACACTTACTTGCATTTTGTTAGTTATTTTGCCTCAGCATTTAGACATATTATTATTTGCAAAGTTTGGCATTTCTTTCTAATCTAATCGAATAATAAGAAAAATAATTGTTTTCGCCCATCTGGGTAGCGCTGAGCATAAATTCTTTAGGCTTGCAAACAATTAATTCCACCTTCTCCAGTAGCATATATCACATGAATTAATTCTTCTCAAAAATTGCATTGTTATAATCGTAACGTACAATGCAACCATACATACCAAACTTATTGTTTAATTGACAGATGCATTTTTTTCAGTCATAGCTATCTATTTAAAAACAAATTCGTATTCAAGAACCGTTTGAAATATAAATCCTTTTATATCTTGAAAAATATCAATTTTAGGTATAGGGTGCGCCTAATATTTTGTGTAGAAAATTAGATGCAGAATAATATAAAATTTAAAAAAATATATGTTTCCATTTAAAGAACAAGAGGTTCCTCAAAAGTGAACATTTTTAACACTGGTACCTAAACAGTACTTATGACCAACCATAGGAAAAAGAAAATTTCTTAAATTTTAAATAGAACATCAGAATAATTTTTTTGTGAACCTCCGCTTTTTACATTTTTTTCAGAAAAACGTCAATAACTCGGAAATGCCATATCGAAATTAAAAACCAAAAAAAGGTTCAAGTTACAAAATATTATCCAAATTAGAAAATGAAAGAATATACAGGGTGTTCCATTTAAAAAATGTTTGCTTTTGTTATACCGCAAAATTGGGACACCCTGTATATTTGAAAATAATTTACGGCATAGAGATTGTTAAATCAATAAATTTTTATACGAAACATTTTTTTCTATCTCTTACGAGAAAGGCGCTAGGAAAGGCTGACGCACTGTTGCAGGACCCTGTATAGATTTCTATGTAGTGAAATAATTATAAAGATCGTGCGATATATATTTTGAATATCTCAAAGTGTTTTATTAAATGACTTTTTATTTATATTTTATTTATATATAAATGAATTTTCTCTGTTTTATATGCTTGTTCAGATATGTTGGCAAGAAACTTTTCTCTATTTTTGGCATTAAAGTTTCAGTTTTTGCAGCTTTAGAGTTTTTAATTAACCCTCTACAAAATTTTAAATTAAATGTTATTCGAATAGTTTTTTTCGGGGTCCTAGATGTATCATTTGCAAAAATAATTTGACCATAATGTATAATGCTATAACGAAAGGACTCAAAGCTTGTAAGAGCTATTAATTCTTTTTATAATAAAATTTATTAAAGCCATTACGTTGTTATGGAAAATCAACTAGTAATATAAATTGCAAAAAGATAAATCTACAACAATGAGTCTTACTAAGGCTATAAAACAAATCATTTTTTAAAACAACTACTTCTCTGGCTACTAGCTCGACAAGAATTGAAATATACAAAAGTAATTTGCGTGTAACAATTCAAATACTACACCTATATTTAAAAGAATGTTAAAATAGTTTATCAATTTCTCTAGACTTTTTATAAGTACTCATAATATATACAATTATAGGGAACTGTCAATAACAATCTTATTATTATGAGAAAACATTGAATTATAATTTCCTACGATTAACAGTGGTTACCACCCAATAAGGAAATCTGGTGCAGTACTTTACACAATAGATATCACCTTACTGGTTTCTCTATATGGATATCAACAGTTATAAAACTGGACTAAGCTGATGAGGTCCAAAATAGTTTGAAACTTAAAAATTAATATATAAAAATGTTGACTATAAAAATTGGTATTTGGAGCTTTTAATTGTATTTAGTGTAGGATGATTGTTGAGGGATTATTATTGATAAAGATGCAATTTCCTTTTTTAAATTGTTTATTAATTTAGACCGGCCAACTAGTAAGAATATACACTGAGTTACATACAGTTTAAAGTGTAGCAAGAATTGATTACTATTTAGAAAGTTTTGCCGATTTTATTAAATTAACCTCACACAATTTTCAAGAGCAGGCATTGTTTTTGGCGACAAACAGTCGAGGTTATCGCAGTTATTATTTAATAAATTATTCGCATTCCTATTTCCACAGGGATCCACTGTTTTATTGTGTTTTCCTGTCTGTCGCTCAGTCTTGTTCGTTTATTTTTTAGCCACCTAATAAGAGCGGAGTAGGTGTGAAGTAATTGTGTCCCTGTTACTATTCCTGTTGATAACATCTCCTTTCCTCCTTTTCAAATTATTTATAATAAAATTTAAAATAAATGGCTTCACACCGACTTGCCGAATGGCAATCCATTAATAGTAAAGTTGCAAGAGAATGCAAAACCAAAAAACTTTTAATTTACTTTCAAAACGTTGGAGGCATGAAATGGAAACTTACCAATATTACTTTTAATATTAATCTATCGGTATACGATGTTATAATTTTAGTTGAAACATGGCTAGACCAAACAATTAAGAATAGCGAGTTAGGTTTTCATGGCTTTTTAATTTTTAGATGTGATAGATTGTCCATTTCAAGTACTAAAAATCGCGGTGGCAGTATATAAGTTGCAGTCCGATCTCACTTTAGAAGCAATTTCATACAGTTATCTATCACAGTACAGACAGTATTTGTTTATGTTGGAATTTATTTAATTATATCTGCGGTTTATATTCCTCCTGCATCCAATTTAGCGACGTATCAACAGTATTGATAATATCTTTAACCAGTATACTCATCACAAATATATTTTATGTGGAGATTTTAATATGCCGAAAGTGATTTGGAGCAATGAAGCAAATTCAATATTATCTGACGATAACCAATCTACCCATGGACAGTTTTTAGCAGAGTTTCTTCAATTTCACAACCTAACCCAAGTTAATACAATTCCCAACAACCGTGGCATTTTCTTGGATTTGGCATTTTTCAACATCACATCGTTAGAATTTACGATATCCCAGGATCTTATAATCTCGCCCAGTGCCCATAATATAGTGAATCCGATTTCGATAAATGACGAGGAAACTCAAACAATCTTGAGCTTAATAGCTTTGTATATTACTTTAAAGCTGCAAACTACGTTGATATAAAGTTAAAATTAGTGCAAACTCAAGATCTTTTCGGACATACGCCAACGAAACAAGAAAAAGTGCCAGTTATCCTAAAGTTATGAAATTGAACGGTAAATCTAGTGCCTCGGGACAAGAATGTGCAAACTCGTTTGCTGAATATTTTTCCTAAGTTTACATAGAACCTCACAGGTTAATTATCGACCTAAACATGGTGTTGTCGATTTGAATAAGTTTAGTATCAATGTTGAAGACATATTTAATGCCATACAATTGTTACCCGATTCTTGCAGCTCTGGACCTGATAATTTGCCAGCCTACTTTATAAAGCGTTGTATATATTCTATTTCCATTCCATTGCACATATTATTTAGTGCATCACTAGAATTAGGTATATTCCCCGAAGCTTGGAAGACTAGTTATATAACACCTATGCATAAGAAAGGCAACAGAGAAGACGTTACTAATTATAGAGGTACCTTCAGTTATACCGAAATTGTTTGATAAATTAATAGATATTCAGTTGAGGTGGACATGTAAACAGGTAATTTGTAATGACCAACATGGCTTTCAAGAAGGTAGATCAACTTTAACTAATTTGATTTGATCAGTCATTTCTGTTAGAGACATTTGAAGGTAATAAACAGGTTGACTCAATCTATACCAATTTCAAGTCAAAGCAATTGATCTAACTATCTGTGGCAATAATCGATACATTGTATAATGTGCTTAACTTGGAATTAACGTATGTATAAATGTGTGTATGTATATCTATATTTAATTGTTTATTATTATTATGGACTTTGTATAATTGTTACTGCTATTTTAAGTGTACAATTTTTGAGTCAATTAATTAATAATCATTGTTATGTATCACTATATTATTGTTTTTTTGCTATAATATTAATGTTTTGTTAAAAAGTTTCGTTACTTTATTTAATTTATGTTTTCAATTTAATTTCTGCAATTACTATGTTTTTGTAAAAAGGCGAAACCGTGAAGAAATAAATAAATAAATAAATATTAAACATAGTTATAAATAGAACATGTCCAATCCCTCGATTCCTCATTTGACTCCATTCAATTTTCCATTTTTAAGTAGAGATTAAAAACAATATACAACAATAAAACACTTCGCCATTCATCCCACATATACCTGCAAATACCTAGACAAACTGTTCAACACAAAACTTTCCTTGAAACCATGCTCAATCCATACAAACCACAATCAAAAACTGGGTCCAGCATTTCAGATCACTGACATACAAGAAAGAAGGCATATCAGTTAATACAGCTACATATATATATACATCGATTTGCCTGCCCTTGTTAGATTATGGTTCAATCCTCGTCACCCAACTCCGTCAATCCATCTTATACCACATCGAAGTTGCAGAAAGATTAACCCTGACCAAACTTCACATCCAAAGAGTCCACTCCATAACCTCTCCAAGGACCTCTTGTATGAAATTACTCAAATCACCCCAATAACCCAACGCAAATCAAGTCTTACTACTAAATTTTCAAATAATCTATCTAATCGATCCCTCTAACCAAGTTTTGTATTCCTCGAAAACCAAGTATCTCTTCTAAGTATCAATATGCCAAGTTTTGTATTCAGTATCAATATCCTCCCCTAAGAATTCATCAACTCATTTTTACGAATCACCTTGAAAGTTAAACTAGCTAGCAAAGAACATTTTTGGTTATTTTAAATTAAATTCAGACAGGGCAGAAAGACCATAGGTCTATAGCTTAGACCGACTAACACCATATTATTTGTCTTTGTTATGTATATTTAAGTATAAATATGTAATTATTCGAATAAAGATATTGTTATTATTAGAACTTGTCTTAAGGTACATCTTAAGAACTTAAGAGGCCAATTAGGTGCACGATAGTGACAAATCTTAAATTCTGAAGCTTTCTTCCACAAAAACTAAGAAGGAAGGGTCTTCAATTTAAACTAGATCTCCTAGCCAAACTATAAAATTTTTATTAAACTTGGTAATACTACTTTAAATATAGAAATTTTTTCAAACTGAGCCGCGCCAGATAATTTTTGGACATAAAAAAATGTTAACAAATCGCTGAGCAAAAAGCTTGACATTTAAGATTTCCAAAACCTAATTTATACAGTTCATTAGCATCATTATTTTTAGTTTCAGGAGTCGATGTTATTGAATTACTTTCCTAGGGGAAAATTATGTGCAGTAACCTTTGTGAAAGATATATATATAGTGAGACTTCAATAATAAAAACACATAATGTTTTTACTTTCCCTATATAGTATATATAGGGGAAGTATTGTTTTCGTGCGAGAAAATGTCTGTGGGCGCTGTATCTCAAAAACGAAAGATCCTATTGAGATAAAACTTTAAATTTAAGGTTTTATCATTAAAAACTGGAACTGAAAAGGTTTTGGTGAACATTCATAGACCGGAAGTGGATGTTTACTCGAGGCGTTTTTTTGTTTTTTTCTAAATAAAGAAAATTTTAAAAAACGGTTCAAACAAAAGTTAAAGGGGATAATAAACTGAACAAGTTTTAATTGAAATTTTTTTTCATAAAATTCTTAAATTTCGAGAAAAATAATAAATATTGAAAATTTTAACATTTTTTGCCAATTGTTAATAAACTATTGTAATTACATAAAATTTATATAACAAATAATTGTAGAGAACTAAAAAGTGAACAAATGATGAAGAAAACATTTTTGCGTAAACCTCATAGTTTTCGAGAAAAATATAGGGAAAGTACTATGATGGCCACATCACCATTTTTTAACTTGTTTTCAAATTATAAATTTGTAATGAAATATATTATTTTAGTTATAAATAAAGCATTTTATTGATTAATTCAATACATATCTTTTATTGCAATGCTAACCGAGATATTATCAAAGAAATAAAGGAAAAAGCTGACAACATTCAGTAGACGATGACAACCATTGTAGTAGCGAGAGTAGTGTTCAAAATAAATAATTTTTAGATTATGAATTTATACATAAAATTAAGTGAACATGAAAAAAAATACGCAAATTATTGCAATACCTTCCTTTTAAATTCATATCATATTATGTCATAATTCCAGAGTTATTTACGTTTTTTTTCAGATTTGCTCCTCACATTATATTACTATCAATAATTGTTGCTACAAATAATATCTATTAAGATGTAGTTAGAGTATTTTATATTTTTCAGTAGTACTACAGATAACATATCCAATTGTATATGATGTACTTCAACTTTGACAATATTACCAAATCTACGTACAAACGAAAGTGCTCCAACTTGCTCTTTGGCTTGTTTGTAGATTAATCTAAATATTTATTATTATAAATGTAATTATTTTTATTATATAATTAATTAAATTTGTTATAAGCTAAACAATTAATAATGAGTACTATCTATGATAACAAACTATCTGTAGTTATCGTCAATACATTTTTACTAATTATTAAAAATGTATTTTTTATTTCGCCAGTGAAATATCGCTAAAAATCTTACTATACTATGATTAAAAAAAACAGTTTTAGACAAAGTCTCATTTACTTAAATTGTATAAACTACAAGGTGTAAATATACTTCTCTAAAAAAGCTATAACTAATAAAGTAGGCTTATTTCTTAATGTAATTTCTTCAATAATATTTAAGTTTTTCACTACATGTATTGCAATAAACAAAATAGGTATGTAATCCTAAATAATAAATGCACTCCAACACCAGCGAATATAAACTCTGTCACTCAAAAAGTAATTGAATCGTTCCTTTTTTTCTGCCCAACATTCCACACTGACAGGCAGATATCCAGCATCCCAAACATGTGAGCACACTTTAAAATATAGCATGCCCACTTGACCAGTAGACAGTGCCGGTGTTTTTTTTTGCGAGGTCGTGTATTTCTTTATTGCAATTTCTCCCCCATGTCGCTCCCCGTTGGTGGCGTCTTTTTATTTTCCTTCGACGGAAGGGTTGGGGGGTCTACTATTGGAATCGTGAATTTATCTGTCTACCTGCGAGAATGGATGTGGATGTGGTCCTACTCAAGTGCTTATATTGGAATTCCGCGCCGTACCAAATTCAAATCGTACTAAACACAGTCGAGCATGAATAAAGTAGTTTTATACAAAATTTCAATAGTGGATGCGAATAATTTTTATTTATTTTTATTACTAGTTCTACTGCAATAAAATAATACGTATTTGTTTTTAAAATAAATTGCTCTCTCCAGAAGTTTAAATGAAATATTTTATATGTTGAGAGTGGATATATTATAATTACTCCAGTGTAAATTACTGAGTTAAATTTAAGTTTATAACTATTTTCAAAAACCAGATTAGCATTTAATTAATATTTCCATTCTTCATAGATGTATAAACTAAAATCTAAACTTTTCACAATATCTTTAAAACTTGATTATGTGCTTTTATACAAAAGAGCTTTTATTTAAATGTGATAAATAAATATTTTTTTGAAATGTTCCGATTTTATATAATTGATTTTCACAAACATTGAATTTTACTAGTAATTTTAATACTTACTTCTGTTGATAATCTCTTAGTTACGTGAAGAGAATTTTAAATACAAGTTACGTTACACTTTGTTACTGTGAATAAAGTGTAATATAGCTTATATTATTAGGTAATTTTAGATAAGAACACATGTTATGTCTCATATTGTTGTATTTTTTTTCATGGCATATGTTTCAATCAATCTTTTTTAAAAGAATTACAAATTTTAACTATTTATTTATTTATTTATTTATTACATCTTTGCACTCCTTTCTAACAAACAAAATTTCCCAAAAATTACAAAAGATATATATCTACCGTATAACTTATATTATTTTAAATGTAATGCATTTTTTTGAAATGCAGATTATCTGAACATTTAATTAGTCTATTTTGTTTAATGCTTTTATTTATTGATTAATAACTAAATAACTAAAAGCTAAATAATAATTGAATATGAAGGATATATTAAAATGCTTTTATAAAATACTCTCTTTTATATTTAGAGGATTTAGATATTTAGATTTTTTATTTAAATCTACTTAAACAATTGTCAGAAATCTGTATTATTTTTTTGTGAATAGAACATTCAAATAATTATTTATTTAATTCACATATATAAAAATTCTAAATTTCCTTCTAGAAATAGACTGAGCTGTTAATAAGATTAAAGTAATATAAATATACTGTATAATCTAGAATAATTTTATTGTATTGCTGATATGATCGCGTAGTAATCGGTTTAATATTTCTGAATCCATTTAAAATATTTGTCAGCATAAATATTATCAGCCAATTTATCATCGTTCCGATTACATTAAACTGGTCGACAGACTTTATGCCCTATATAAAACTGACATGGAAAAATAAAAAAGCGAACGGTGATATTTTACATTTACGGAGTAAGGAGACACCGCTGATCATTTCCGATATTAAAAATGTAATTTAAAATTTAATGTGAGAATAAGTCAGCAATATTATAACGTTACTAACTAATAATATATTGCACATAAATGATAGAATTATTTAAAAAAAATATAAAACTTTTGGCTTTGCTTAAGGTTAAATTAAATATTAAATACTAATTTTCATTCATTTTAATAAGTCTAAGTGTAAGTAAGTATTTTTAAGTAACACTTTGGGTTTTATATTTATTAATATTTTTAATATTTTATAAATCATTGTTCCTTGGGGGAAAACCTTACACGGCATCAAACATAACGAAAAGATAATAAAAACATTCTTGTCGATTTTTATAAAAAATTTTACGAGGTGCGCCAATAAAAAGTATTATAATTTTCATGTTGTGATACTTACTAGTTTTTATACTTTATACTATTTTATATCAATCAATAATGGCCATAATTACTGAAATGATGTGTTTTAATATGGTAAAAATCAATGATAAAAGTTTCTGTCAAGCATTCAAATGGTATAGATAAAATTAATAATATATTTTGATTAAAATTAAATAAAACACTTTTAACTTTGTTTTACCACAATAGTTATTTATTCACTGTGACTATAGTTATTATCATAAACTGATCATTAGCAACATAAAGCTTATGTTTGATAATGATCAGTTTATGACACTATTGTGCTATAACAAAATTAAAAGTGTTTTATTTAATTTTCATCAACATGTACCACCAAGTAAACGTCGACAATATTCAAGAATATATTTTGAAACTAAAACTAAGAAGGAGGCTATTTACTTCAAAGGCAAAAATAAAAATTATATACTTAGGAACGCGTAAATGAGAGAATTACAAGAATAAAGTTAAGCATAAGGATTAGGTATAAAATGAGGTAAAACAAATAGGTAAAATATTAGGATGTAAGAATTGAATAAAGGGTAAAATATTTATAAATACTTGAGAAGGGAAAATATTTTCATTTTAGTTTACCAACGATGTAGGCAAATATTCGCACTGTGGTGGAGGTGCCGGGATTAATATTGAGCATCATGGATTTGATACAGTTTGTCATAGTGGATGTGTTGAAACTGATTTATTAGTAATTTGACCTAATTAGTAGGCTTGCTATTTGGAATCTTTGTAGTTATGAAAATAACTTTCTCAAAAGAAAAAAAAAAAACTGCTGGTTAATAAAAGGCATGGGAATTAATTTTACACTTCTCAAAGTCTTGAGAGCAATTTAAATGTTTTTATTGAGGATGCGTTTCAATACGGTTCCAACTATTGCGGTATTCTTTAGTATGAACAAATGAAATCCTTCTTTGGTAAGCAAGATAGGAGTAATCCATAATTTTTGTTTTAATTTTAGTCTAGCGGAGAATAGTTTTATAATCTTATTGAGAATGGCAATCAGGGTCTTCACGACGACTACCCCTTCAGTTTATTAAATAAATATGTGTCATCTAAGTAACAATAATTGATATTATTGTATTAATTACACAGGTCAGATAATCAGATAATTATTGGGTAAGTGTAACTTACTTATTTTAAAACAATATTATTTATGAGACATTTATAAAAACGTATAAACATATTAAGAACAATTATAAGCTCATGCTTTATATAATATGCTACAATTTATTGTTAATGAGAAATAACGATATTAAAGGCAATTCTACGATTAAAACTTCAAAACTAAAAATAGAAACCATTAAAAAACCAAAAAGATAACTCTAAAACATAATTTAATATACGATTAATTAACTTCTCACTTAACCCGTGGTGAAACATTTTAATGTTAATAAAAGGATTAATTAAGCACTTGGTTATGTTTCACTATTTTTATATTTCTGTAACTAGTTTCGACCATTGTTCATTCTTAAGGAGTTATGTAACTAAAATGAAATATAACCAAGTGCTTAATTAATCCTTTTAATAATAAACTATATAAGTACATTTGAAAGATACTTATAAGTAAAAGTGTTGAAACACTATTTGCAATTCGTGCAATGTTCAACAATTAAAGTATTTCTTCCGTTGTTTGTGCAGTGAAATATTACATATAGTGTCTTTTAAAGACATCAAGCTTAGGAAATCCAGAAAATAAAGACTTTAAATGGGTAACACTTGTTTGAATAACCTTGTATGTTTATAACCCCTAACATTAACTTAAATATCAAATGTCAAAAATTAATTGATAAAATAACAAGTGCAATTGAATTAGCTTTCCCAGTGAAATATAAGAGATTTAAAATAACAGCGCATTTACTCCTAATTGGTTTGATGCTGAATTAAGAAATATAAAGGAACACTTATTATTTCTTAATAGTTGGTGTAAAATAGATCCAATTGCTCCTAATAAACAAATACGTAATGAATTTAAAAAGGCATATTCTTAAAAATAAATTACAGCATTTTCTTTCAACCGAACAATCTTTTTAATAATTTCCACTTTCCAATTTGGTTTTAGATCAAATTCTTCTACTGGTGATGCTATTAATAATTTAACACAATTTATTGTTGATGTCTATGAGAACAAAATTATTCTTCTAGTATTTTCTTCTATTTATCAAAGGCATCCAAAATACGTGTCACTGGATAAAATTGAATCTAGAAAATTACTCGAGTCTTATTTAACTAATACATGACAAATTACTAATTTTAATGGCTCATTTTTTCAAGAAGAATTAATAACATAGACCGACATTATTTTTGGTGTTTTGAATTTGATAAGTGTCTTTAGCTAATACGGGTACCTTGATTCTGAATGTGAATTTGGTTTGAGATATTTTGTACTAGAGCAAAGAAGTACCTTTATGATATTTCCTAAATTGCATTAAAATTATTTCTTAAAAACACTTGATATATCGATACAAAATATTTTAGTATAATATTATATATATTTCATTTCAATAACAACACTGTTTCATTCATCATTCATGCGAATATTGTTGGCAACTCTGTGGAGACCTCAAAATAATATTCATGCTTTTGGGTCAGCAGTCTGGATTCACAAAGTATCCATGTTTTTTGTGAGAGTGGGACAGTCGAGCACGAAATTTACATTACGTTAAGAAACTCAGAGAAAACTTGTACCGGGACAAAAAAATATGATGCGTGATGCATTAGTTGACCCAAAATTAGTTATTTTGCCTTCCTTCCACATAAAGTTAGGATTGATGAAGCAGTTTGTCAAAGCTTTAAATAAACAAGGTGACTGTTTTAAATACCTGTGCGACAAATTTCCTGCACTTTTTGAAAATAAACTTAAAGAAGGAATTTTTGTAGGCCCTGAAATTCGAACCTTAAAATCGGACAGATTGTTCCAGAATACAATGACCCAGGATGAATCTGCTACTACCAAGGAATTGAAGCCAACATGGCCGAAAATTATAAAATTTGGAATGCAATTCGAGTCAAACTTCATTTTTTGAAATTCCCACATTGACTCTTTAAAAAAAAATGGAGCAGTCAGTGAGAAACAGGGAGAGAGGTTCCATCAAGACATAAAGGAGATGAAGAGACGTTACCAAGGAATGTGGGATATTAGAATGATGGCTGATTACTGCTGGACCTTGAAGAGCGACTCGCTCACAAGAAGCCACATAAAGAAAACTAAAAAATTCAGTTTCGAGAGAAAAGAGAACGATTTTATTCAAAAAAACTAATGAATGTCTAAAGTAGATTATACTGCATTGGTTTTTTTTAATGAACAACTCAATTTTGCAGTGTAATTTTCCATTAAATATAGTTTCAATAAATATTTTCTCAATATTTTTGACAGTTTCTATGAAAAATTTCAAACACATTTTTTCTGAAAACCGGACAGAAAAAAAAATAAGCACATATTCGTAATCAACATACTCCATTTACTATAGGGAACCTATTAAACTTTTTCATGAAAAAAAATGTAGGCCTGTGTAACAAATGGCGCCCCGCAGGGATCTGTACTCGTACAATTGTTATTACTAATTTTTGTTAAAATTTACATTGAGCATTGGCTCCTTGCAAATTTCCTTCCATTGAATGAAGACAAAACTGTTTTAAGACACGTACATCCAATTAATAAATTAGAGGCAGTGAAATTCTTTGGTTTGGCAGTGAAATATCTACATACCTAAAATCGCTTGATTATCCAGCGCTAAAAATAAATTTAAAAATTATTTTGTATAAAAGAGCTTATTATAGAATTGACGAATTCCTTATAGATTTGTTTTAGTTTTCGTGAATACCTTATTTGATTGGTGTATGTAAGTTTATGTTATGTTATTTTTTTGGGAATGTTTACATTTCTTTACTACCACTAATAAAGTTATTTATATAAATTAATAAAACTATATCAAGGCTTAATGGGTGTAAAATGCCGTCCTTCTACCCTACATCACATCCAAGTCGCCGAAAGATCCGCACTCCGAACCCTTACCAAAATCAGACACCCAAATAATCCTCTTCATAACCCGTCCAATGACCTACTCTACGAATCCACCCAAATAATTCCTATTAACCAACGTACATTAGCCATTAGCACAAAATTTGCTACTAAGCCTTCCAACCTAACCCTCCTTGACAAATATTGTATTCCCCGCAATCCCAATATCCCCACAAAATACAAACACCCGACAAACACTCTTGATCAATTCATTAGATCGCATCATCCGGACAGTTAAATTCAACTAGCTTTCTTTTATATATATTTTTTAAATTTTTTTTATGACAGGGCAGAAAGACCTACGGTCGATAGCCCATACAGTGACAGACTAAAACTAATCATACTGTATATATGTTATTTTTGTAAATATGTGTTACTGTAATAAAGATGTTGTATATATGGGTGTAAAAAAGTTGTAAATTATTACGGTACATTGATGAGTACATGATAAATTTGCTTGTAGATTTATAAACAATAACTTGCACGAATGTTATTAAATATAAGGGTAAAGGTAATAAACAGCTAATATAATATTCTATACCTTCTACACATATAGAAAAATTTTAAAATTAAAAATTATATTTTACATTTAACAATAACTTTAATAGGCAATTTCAGAAATTGTGTATAATTGACAGAAGCTTGTGTTTTAAGGACTCGAAGATCATTATATTATTTAGTAAATATTAATTGAATATTCCTATTACTGTTAAATATGCATTGAAAAATAGCAAAGAAGGACGGATTTTTATTATCATAAATGTTAAAACATGCATAAGTAGAGCATATCAATTGAATTAAATAAATTAATAAGACACAATTATGAATTGTGTAGGCCGAGGTTATAAAAAAATCGTTTGTATAATTTTTGCCCCCTTTTTAGAAAGATTCATTCGAATGAAAACAGGCTAATTATTAAATAATAATTAAAGAAAATAAAAACTAAAATATACCTTACCAATCAAGCTTTAAACATTAGTATTAAATTTCAAAATTATCATTAAAGGTATGCTGGTATTCGATTAAATGATTGGCGTAGGTTGAAGCAGTTTTCTGGAATTGAAAACATTTTTTATGTTCTTGAATGCGGTCTGGAAAGCTTCGTCCAGTTTGTCCAACGTATACCTTAGGACAATCCCCACACTTTAACAAATATACGCCCGAGTTCGTCGATTTATCAGATTTATCTTTTGCATTATTTATAAATTTACTAAGTGAGTTGGTCGTTCTGAAAGACGGGGTTAAATTAAAAGATTTAAGTTTTTTGCTGATGGCAATTGATGGGGGACCGTAAAATGTGTCCATACCTTTAATGATATTTTGAAATTTTGCACATTTGTAATAAAAGTCGAAAGTTAAATTTGTTAGAAGAACTAGAAATTAATAAATATAATAAAAAAGGTATTCTATTAAATGATCAAATAGAAGTTAATGATTATCCTTTAATAAATATGTAAATTTTCAAATAATTTGTCCCTTTGTACAACAATGCCCCCCCCCCTTCCTTACTGTAGTTCTAATAGTATATAAGCTTTTACCTGTAATTTGTTAAATTATTATTCATATGCCTGATGAAGCCACTGTGTGGCGAAACATGTTGCAGTGTTCAACAATAAATGTGAAACCCTCCCAACTGTGTTGTTTTATTTCGATTAGTTAGGTATAATGCTGCCCCTATATAAGAAAGAAAACAGTCGAGAATGTAAAAACTACAAAGGAATTACTCTGATAAGTGTCACAACAAAAGTATACGAAAGGATACTAGAAAAGAGACTTAAACTCAGGGAAACTATAAAAAGCATCTATAAAGTAACCAGAAATGTAGTTAGGATGGGTAACATGCAATCTGAGGAATTTGAGACCAAAGATGGCTTGAGGTAAGAGGTGTATTGAGCCAAACTCTTTTCAACATCGTATTCAATGATATACTCAAGGAAATGAGAGAAAAAACAAAGATGATAAAAATTGGATACAAAAATATATAAATAATATCAATTGCATAATGCGCTTTCGCAGATGATTTAATAATAATGACAAGAAACGAGAAGGAACTACAATACAATCTAGAAATATGGGAAAAAGCACTACAGAAAGAAAACTCAAAATAAACATAGATAAAACAAAAGTAATGGCTATAGGAGACGATGATAGAGAGGTAACTACAAAACTAAATGGCAGAGACATAGCGTATAAATATCTAGGCGTAAAAATACACAAAAATGGGGAAACGCGGAAATAAATGACAGACTAGAAAATACCACGAAATTATACCATGCACTAAGTAATAAATTCGTAAGAAACAATAAAATATCAATAAAAACAAAAATTGAAATATACAACACAATCTTCAAACCAATTCTGATATTTGGATGTGAAAGTTGGATATTAACAAAAAGAACGGGAAGCAAAATCCACACAATGGAAATGAAATACCTAAAGGACGTCAAGGGCATCACAAGAAGAGATAAAATCCGAAATAATACAGTAAGGGAAGAGTTAAATGTAGAACTAATGATAAACAAAATAAAAAGACAACAACTAAAATGGTTTGGAGACATAGTAAGAATGGAAGAAAATAGATAGACAAAAAATGTATGGAAGGCAAAATCAACAGAAAACAGAGAGAGAGGCAGACCAAGAAAAATATGGAACGACGTAATACTGGAGATATTAAAAGAAAGACGACTGACATGGAACGGGGGAAAGCAAATGACTAGAAACAAGAAGAAACGGGCATAATTTGTACATAAAATAAATTATTAGAGAGATACCCTAACAACTCCGGGTAAAATAGAGATTTACAGATTATATATATAAAGGCTACTAATTATTGTAACCTCGCAGTCTAGTGGAGGTGCCGGGAAAAATAATATTAATCATAATCACAATTAATATATATTATATTTCAAGAGTTTAGCTTAGAAATTATGTTCGAAATTTCACCAGTAATTGATCAACCATTTCTTATATACATTTATAAAAAAATAAAATAATAAAAATGTATTAAAATTACTATACATTTACGAATTCAACAGAAGATTTAATAAGTAATATAAATAATATCATATTTAAATTTTTAAGTATAATTTAAGAATTTAAGATTATACTAAAATAAATTATGTATTATACAATATAATAACGACTTGGAACTACCATCATTTTAATATTTTACAAAATCCTATATAAATAATAAAATTAATTTACTCAATTTTAATACAATATAATAAATACATAAAATAATTTTTTGATAGATTAAAAACTGAATTTATGCGAAGCAAATTCATCAGCTGAATAAACCCCCCACCCACACCAGTGCGACTTGTGAATTATAAAATATGAAAACACGAAAACGCTATGCAGCCCCAAAACGAGAACATCAATATTCGAAACGAAATACGAGTACATTTAAAGATTTTTTTGTAATATTTTAATTAATTTTTATTTTCAGCATACACCAATCAAAATCTGAATTCCCGGATTTAATGTTGGTTTATAAATACACAACAAAAAACCGCACTCGCATATGAAATGTAATATGGAAACCGCAGATGTACAATAAAATCTGTATGGAAAGCAAATAATAGAAACATCGTCTGTAACACCGGTAAAGTCATTAGGTCATACAAGTGTCGCCAGGTCGCAGACAAAACACTATCGTTTATATATATATATAAAATCAGGTTTGAAGGAGGACACGTTTGCCAGAAGTAATATAAATGTAAATGCGGAACTCACCTTTACCATGGCCCGTGTCGAGCCTGAAATTGTCCTGGCCTTTCTGTCCATCCACCAATTGTCCCAAGCCCTGAGAAAGCAGGCCGCCTTCTTCTCTTCCATCATAAGTCCTGTCCGATAAATCCATTTCCAGGCCGCGTTTCAATCCTTGAGGGCCCGAGTAACTCACCACCCCGTCTAAAACAATTTATAACAATTTATATTTCCGCTTGATTTGGCTAAATCAAATACAATTTCAATCATTTTCTTAAAACTCAATTTCGAGATTGAAAAATCAATCCGGCGTCCGATGAAATATCGACGGTCATTAGTGGAGCGCTGATTTTAAGGGTTTGTCCTTTGTATTGTTTTATTGCGAACGGATTGAAATCTCGGTCGCGGCTAAATAAATTATTTCGATCGTTATTTTTATTTTGCTGGCTGCGTTTCAACAATTTTCAATATTTATATATCCACAATGACTGTAAAATCTATAATATATTTAAAAGCTTTGCTGTATTTAACTAATATATTTTATTGCGCACAAGAATAATCAAGATTTTTAAGCAGCCTAGAGATAAAGCTAATTATACTAGTAATTAAGAAACGAGATGAATAACCATTGTCCAATATTTCTAATTTAAAAATTGCTGATAGGACCATATTCAATTAAATTTTAAACTTATTAGACTATTTAATTTCTAGCAGCAAATCACATGATTTCTGCATTATTTGTCAAATAAACCTTATAAAAAGGTAAAAATATTTGCTTAAATATATTATAAGTGAAACATTTAGAAAGCGTCAGTAGGTTTTATCAGACAGTGGATGGATCTGGGTTTAAGTGGAAGAAAAAGTAAATTTGTTGTAGGTGTATTACTAATTTATGTCTTCTTTTGTAAATATGTTATAAGCAAGAAAAATAAATTTACAGGAACATGTCTCCTTTCAAATATCCATTCAGTATTTTATTAAATTGCTTATAATTTTCTCTATAGATAAACCAATTCAACATGTATGATATTATAATTTTTAATTATTAACGGGTATCATAATTTTAGGAGCACTTTTATTAATATTATATATTAAAGTCTACTTTCTTCTATTTGCAAACGACATTATCATAAATTAGGCTTCTCCAATTTAGAACAATATACTAACAAAAATAATATCGATACAAAATAATATTTCATAATTTGTAAGTCGTAAATTTTACTTGAAAAGAAAATATTATAATAGAATGTACTAATTGTTTTTTATATAAGAACAACATTGTAACAATATGGCAAGCAAGTAAAAATTATCTACTAAAACACGTACTTGTTAATTAAATATTACCTAATTCTAAGTCTAAGAAACACAGAAACTTGTGGTATTATAAGTTTGACTTTAAATTATACTTCAATCGTATAATCTTACAGTCCTTTCAAACAAAGTGGTCAAATTCAAAAAGTCAGGATAAAACTGTTAATGGAATATAAAAATAGTACGAATTCAAATAAACCCATTAAACTACATCGACTACTGTAAAGATAATAAAACTTTTGATTCGATAAATGTTGTTAAGTATTTATTATCTTTATGTTGTGTTTAAACCCACTTCTGGTAAAAAACTCCAAAAGTTGTAATGATCTTTCAAAGAAGAATAAAATATAAAAGTTTAAGCTCATATCCTTTTACGCTGTATTCATGAACTGATACTCACATAGAAATAATTTTTCACAGAAAAGTAAAAGTAAGTATGAAAGTAATAATATTACAATTACATGAAGATTATATATTTTTTAAGATTGAATAGTCAGAAAGAAAGAAAAACTTGAACTAAATTCATCTTTCTTCTTATACTTCTCCCAATTTTAGAGTTTATCCTTGATACACAATAGTTTATTTTATGTTTTTAAGGGTGTTTTGTTTGTATACTTTCATATCTTGCTTTGAATTTTGCACAAAATAATGGTTTAACTACTTTAAAATTTTGTTACTACTTCTGTACAAAATATTAAATAGCTGAAGCGATATTTTATTTTCGTTTATCAGTGTATTTTTTTGTAGTAAATTTATTTATTCAAAAGAAGTTTAGTATAATGCAGAGGTCTATTCTAAGGGAATCTTTAGTGATTAAAGATGTAATTATTTTCTGGGTATGTTTTCCAGTAGTATTATCTAAAAAAGCTTTTACTATTAACTAAAGTATGCTTGAAGAAATAATTAATTATATATATTATAATCATAAAAAGAAGTGGTACGAAAGGGTATTTATAATGCAGTCTTCCGTATCTAATATCTCCTACAAATTCTAAAATTGTCCATTTTCCTAAGCTTCTGGTGTTTCACTTTGGTTTTATTGTTTTGTTCAAGGTATTGGTCATAAATTTTGAAACTGTTGGGAACACTAATTTCTAACAACCAAAAAAAGTTTTCTCCACCACTTGAGGGTCCTTCTTTAAATAGAGTAACTGTTACAGTAATGGATTGCTCCATCCATAGCTACAATTTTAGCAGTGTAATCAATGATTACTACCTGTTTTGAAATTTTTTCTGTTGGTCCACTTCTCCATGTCGCCATACTACCCCGCGGAACCCCCGTCTGGCATTAGTTCACGGGGGGTAAGCTGGCAGTCAGTGTCATTCACAATCTGTATGTGTGTGGGCGCGTGTTAATGTGCTTGTGTCTTTGCACAACTGTGCGTGTGTGTCTAGTGTACGGCTCGGGTACGTGGGGTCGCTATTCCCAAATGGCTATGCATGTCAGCCACCCCTGCGAGATTCTCGTCCTCATTTACCATTATCAAACATTACAGTATTCTTTTAAACCAATATTTTATTAAAATTCACTCACTTTTTTCTGGAATTGACGTTTTAGATAAAGCAATTACCCGGAATCTATCAACATTCCACATTTGGAGTACGAATTCTTTTTTATTACCTTATATAATTTAACTATGAGAGTTTGGCATTTATATTCTATTTATACTACTATAAGTAGTAGTAGTAGTTAAATATTAATTCCTTCAATTAAATTTTCTACAGAGCCATATCCGTCCTAAACCTTTTTTTGCATCTTGAATAAAAATTATCATTAGATACACATTAGATTTAAGTTGAATAGCCGTTAAAATATACCTCATATAATTATTTGTTTTAATTTTTACATTAAGATTTTATAATTGCTACAAATGAAAGATCGTACAGTATAATTGAAGTATAGGAATAGCATAAGGCAGAACCGATTGCTCCACTTTCAAACAAGACTACGTACCCGATTGGTGCACCATCTACCATATAGAGTAGTCATGTCAAGCAAATGTCATACAAAATTTGAGCTATCAGCGACGCCATTTACAGACGCCACAATATTGCATGTGTTTTTGTGTCAATCGCTTACTTATTTTACTTTGTGTAGGTCGTGCTACAACTAGGTTAATAATTGAGATAAATTAATCGGCCAAGTGTATACCGAAGTGAAATTTCATGCTGAACACGATTATTTGCGATTTGCAAAATTGCATCATACAAAAACACAAAAGGTTTTTTTGTGAAATATAGTTACTGGAGGCACTACTGATTGCTTGTTTGCAAGTGAAAATGGTGCGCGGGTATAAACATAAGACTCCGGTAATCGACAAAGCACAATTGGAAAAGGCAAAAAGCGGTCAACATTGCGGCTTCACTGCGGCGATGCATCGAAGCGAGTTAGTACTAGGACTAAAAGTCATGAATCAAGAATTGTTGACAGCAGCGTTGAATGTAATAAGAGGCGAAATAGACGAGCTCTACCAAATAATTCAATTTTGCATCAATCAAGCAAATGAATCGTAATAGTAATAGTAGTTTATTTGGTGCCATTACAATATAGTTAACACAGGTCAGTCTAATCTATAACATATCTAATTTATAACACTAAAATTGATATTATTATTAGTACACAAATTTATGCGTAAAAATAAATATAAAACAAGTAAAATCTTAAGGTATGAATTAAAATATATCATTAAATGAAACATCAAACAAGAAGATTACATATCTTTATGATACTATGAACAATATAAATCACAAAATACATGTATAAAAAAAGACAGATAAAAAATTGTTACAGTCTTGTAGGTATACTTGACAATATATATTGTATACTATAAATAGCCACAATAAAATAACGTTTTAAGATTACTTTAAATTTCTTAAACGGTAGGCTCTCAATACTTTTCGGCTGCATCTTGAATAATTGTGGCCCATATAATTTAGGCCATTTTGGGCTTTACTTAATCTTGCCTCGTACTGTACTTATGAAATTGATCATGGGTTTGATAACTATAAAAATTAGATTTGACATATACTAAGCATTCGAGTGTAAAGATAAATAGTAATGTAAGAAGTTTTAGGGTTACAAAGCAAGATTTGCAATCACTCCTGTATGACAAATTGCAAATAACTCGAATAGCTCTTCTTTACAATTTGATCGAAGAGCTATTTGCGGCAAGGAATTGTTTAGTCTCCTCAGTACATAAATATTGTTTGATAATTTGGCTGCGAGTTCGTCACTATGTTTGTTCCAGGTTAATTTTGAATCAACATGTATACCTAAGAACTTGGCGAAATAGATTGGAGACGGATGCGACGTTTTATTCATATTTAGTGTTATAATATTTTAAATGTTAACCATTCGAGAGCTAAAATAAGTGAATTTTCATTTTGGTTCATAGCAGATTGAAAATTTTCAGACGAAGATAGAACGGTGATATCATTTGCAAATAGGATAGCCAATGAGTCATTATAAATATTGGGGAGGTCATTGACATATATTAATACATTAAAGGACCAAGAATAGATCTTTGTGGTACGGCCCAGTTAATAGGTATAGATGAAGAAAATTGATCTCCAACTCGTACTATTTGATTTTGACCGGTGAGATAAGACGCTATAAATCTACAATTAGAAGACAGGAAGTTGTAACAGTAAAGTTTTCGCAAGAGAACGCCATGCGATACGCAGTCAAAGGCTTTACTGAGGTCTAGAAGGTAGAAATAGAATACATTCCATTCTCAAAAGCTTTTAAAACTTCCTCAATGAAACCAGTACCTGCGCCACACGTTGATCTTCCCTTGAGAAAACCATGCTGCATTTTAGAAAATAGTTTTTTTACTTCAAAGAACTCACTAATTTGGTTTGCTAAGACTTTTTCCAAAACTTTGAGATGGCAGGTAGACTCGATATAGGACGATAATTGTTCATATCAGATATGTCGTCTTTCTTGTGAATAGGAATAACGCAGGCTTGCTTGAGTGCATCAGGAAAAATGCCAGATCTAATGCATTCATTGATAAGCTTAGTGAGAGGCTCAATAATCGCATTTAAAACACACTTAAGTAAACCAATGTTAATTCCGCAAATGTCTTTTTCGGTGGTGTTTTTTAATGACTTTATTATGTTTCTAATTGGAATGCAGTTTACCACTCTAAATGAAAAGTAAGGTGGGTTACCACATGAACCTGATTTAATTAATAGAGTGATGGGATCAATTTCCATGTTAGGCAAGTTTGTAATAAGTGTTTCGGCTATGTTACTAAAAACAGCTTAAATTCATCAGGATCAATATCGCATGTAGGTTTAGGTTTGATTTTATTGTAGCTAGCACTGATAATGGACTTAGGTGTAAAATATGACACTTTTAGAAAATGATGGTTGGCATTTATTCTAGCTTGTTTGGGTGCTAAATGATAAGAATTTTTGTATTGAATATAATTTTAACTTGCGGCACTTTTTCAGCGGCACTTCGCTCTTAACATAAGGTTTCCCTCATTTGTTTTAGGTCATTGTTAAACCAACTAAAATTTATTTTATTTCCTCAACCAGAAATTTGTTTATTTGGGAAATTATTTATACATATGATGTTGTAGAATTTTAATAAAAGAATCAAATTTAGTATCTATGCTGACATTCTCAAGATCAGTCAGTTTTTTTTCAAGATATTTATACAGTCTAAACGTATCGGCTTTTTAACTGGTTTTGCATTAATGCGGTAGGTATTTAACTGGACATGTACACCTATATGATCAGAGAAACCTGGATCAAGTGGATTTATTGTAAAACTTTACTTTTCAGTATTTCAGAACACATTATCCAGTCAGTTATTAGAACGTGTTTTAAAATTCACCAGTCTAATCAATCCGAATGATGCCATAAAATCCTGAAAGTGTGTAGCTCTATTATCATTTACCTTAAAATTGATGTTAAAGTCACCACCAATGACTACAATTTTATTATGGTTAATATAGTCAAGTAACTTACTGATAAGAAGCAAGGTTGTCATCATCCTTATTCTGTTTTTTTATTTATTTATATGTTTATGTTTTTTAAAGGTCTCCAACCAAGAACAAGAAGCTTGTAAACTCTTCTGCTGTTTTTAACTCAATATTGCATATAGTAAAACAATTATGTTAACATTAATTACTAATAATTTAGAAGTGTGACCTGCATAAAACATGTATTGTTAAATACCAATAAATATTAGTATGAAATGTTTCCTGCAGTCAGCTGAAATATTCAACGGGCTGACGAAACGAAACGTTTACATGCGAGAAAAGTGGAATGCAAACTAGATCCATACAATGTGGAATCATCATTCTTCCGAAATTTGAATCGAGTGATGGATTAAGTGCATTTCAAAGACACAAATATTTGTAACATGGAAGAATCCATCCAAATCTAGATTTTTTGCGTGGTGCTCCGAAGGTTCCCGAGCAACTGCGTATGGTTCTAGGTGAATGTCAAAGAATATATATATATATATATATATATATATATATATATATATATATATATATATATCTGTCATGTTGACATAAACTGCCAGAAATTTCCTCCAAAAAAACTGGACAAAAACCATATTAAAGGATATATAAACGATTCCCGATGTGCATAAGAATTGCTGCCTTCCAAACATTATGGAACAAGAAGGGTTAGAGTGGAAGAACATAATTTGTCATTGTGAACTCCACTTGTGCTTCTTTCGTCCAAAATTTGAAGTATGATTTTTGTAATAAATGTGTTTTTATGTGTACTATTTTAATGAAAGAAAACCAAAGTACTGAATAAATAAATAAATAAAACATAAAACACAAAATGCAGCCATTGGACTGCATTGTTTTTGGACCATTCAAGAGTCATTAACATTGTTATGCAATGA
The DNA here is from genome assembly GCA_963969525.1 of Ontholestes murinus. Taxonomy (NCBI): domain Eukaryota; kingdom Metazoa; phylum Arthropoda; class Insecta; order Coleoptera; family Staphylinidae; genus Ontholestes; species Ontholestes murinus. The sequence goes on along the minus strand of OZ018390.1, from coordinate 54,808,334 downwards.
TTGAATGGGCCGCTATGCTATGAAAATAATCATTCACAATTTTGCGTAAATTATGAAAAAGCCATTTTTTTTCATTCGAATATTGAAGAAAGCTTTCGCTGCATTGGCGACTACTCGTCAAATTAGAACATTTTCATTGAAAGTGATTTCGCACCATTCACTGTCACTGATCGTCCTCCAGTCCTAAACTTAACTGAGACAGATGTTGGTGCAGATTGTGTCGCTGAAAACGAAATGCCACAATGTGAAGTCAATGGTGTCAAATATTTTGAAATTTGACGTAAGTTCTATAATTTCCGAAAGCACCGCCATGAAAACAGAGTAGGTTACAGACGTGATAAAATGCAAATATTGACCACTTCTGAAATAGTGGCCGAACTTCGCACCAAAGAATTTACCAAAGATGTAGCTGCAGACAAAACACGTAGCGTTGGACGTGTTCATGGTCGGGGTCGTAAATGCGAATCTGCTGCGAATGGCACACAAACTACCTCGGGTGTCTTACCATCTACTCGTGATGGTGGACGTGGACATCAAAAAAAGGTGCCTTTGTCGTCGGATAGTGATTATAATTAGTAATATTATTAATTTTTGCGGCTTCTACTTCGTTATACATGTTTGAGTATAAATAAAATACACTTTTTTATTATAATTACTTGACTAATTTCCTCAATTCCATATTCATTTGTTAGTTTTAAGCAGGAATTCTTTTTTTTCATTTTTCTACTTAAAATAAACATTTCAATCGCTTCGAACATAAGGAATTCTATCAGACTGAATTTATCAAAATATTCTTTCTAAACGAGCAATCGGTTATGCCCCACATTTTTAAAACGTCGAAAAAATTAAGGGTTTGATAGGAATGTCATAACTCAGCACATAAATGAGCTACGGCGAGAGGGTAGCCTAAAAATAAGCTCTCCAACGATAATAAACACTTTGCGCTATCTCATTTTTATAGACCAAAGTTCTTAATCAATCGGTTCTATTTCATGTTACCCCTAAATGTTATTATTTATGATAAGAAGAAGTACAAATAGTTTATAAAGGTCATCTTTACATTTTTATTTTTCTTGGAACCATAATGCATGTTTGTTCAAATATTAGATATTAGGGTAAATAATTTGTCAAATCGTAACAATATTTTTTTTCCTAATATTAGAATAACTTTAAGATATTTAAAACAAATGGTAAATTCATCATTTACAAAACGTAAATTAAAGAACTAAGACATTTAGCCAACTCACATGATATAATTTAGTTCAATTCGAAAGAATCTTTTGTTTGATTCTTTTTTAACAATTTTATTACATATCGAACAGATTGAATTAGTTGGTTTAAAGTAAAAATAATCGGCGTAGTCAATGTAATTAACATGATGTAATATAGGCATTTTTTGAAGTGTTTTAATATATTCGTAGATTCAATGTAAATCGAAAATCAAATAATTCCTCTACAACTCTATTTTTAACTCGTTCAGTATTCATCGGCCTATTGTCATATAGATGCACCGTTCAGTGTTTGTTAATAAATCCTTAGGATGGTGAGGGAAAGGAACACTTTCCTGCGATTCTAATTAGAAAATCGAATAAGGTTTATACGTTGATAACGATTTAAAAAAAAATTGGAGACATATCATAGGTAATAAAAATATAAATATGGAACATGCGAAGGGTTTTACAATAATTTCTTTATAAATATGGTCAGAAAAAGTAACAATAGGAGTTAAATATATCAAATAAATACGTTGCTATAAAAAAATTAAATAACGAGTACCATCCGGAAAGTAGTACCAGTTTGCTAATATAAAAAAAACTAGTATATTTCTTGCGTTAAGAAATCTAATCACTATCCTAACTTCACAGCTGTGGCATTCTTTATTTTCTTGAACACTAAAAACTAACATAAACAGCACAGTGAATACCAGCGAGATGTAACTTTGTACACAGTCAGCTGAAATTCAACTGAACATGTTAGCACACATCCGGCGGCTACTCTATTCGCCAGCGCTCCACCGGTATAAATAGGTAGTATTTAATTATTTTAAATGAATCAAGGGATAAATTGAGGTTCATAAGGTTAGTTTAAACTGAATTTTTTTATGAAATATTTTTTAATTAGAATATAGGATAAATAGATTATCCTATAGTAATTAAGTGTGATCTAATTATTATATATTTACCCAAATAAAGAATATACACTAAAGAAGCGCGAACTTTAAATGCACTATTAATTATAAGTAGCATCTTCTATATTATTAACAATCATCATTTAAACATTCAAGTTAAAGAAACATACGAGTATATATGCAAGAGGCAATTTATATTCCGTGGATCATTATTTTTAGTTAATTTTATTTTATTTATTATTATTAATAGATATATTGTTTACGTTTTCAATATGTGTAGAAACAATTTATCTTACGTAGAGTACATTTAATTTAATGTGTCAATTTTAAGTACAATATCGGACGACATTAATAAACCCTGACCACCTGTTGTTTTACCATATTCGAGTAATAAATAAAGGCCTCAAGGTGTTGCTGGGGCAGTTAATATTGTCAGTTTCGCTGCCAAGAGCCGATGTTTTGCTCGGAGCAAAATAGCTGAACAAGCACCAAATAATGCACTCCGTGCTTATAGATTCAAATTGCCTCCAACTTCTGTGTATCTCGGCTATTTGAGGATGCATATTCCCAATAATAACACGTGAAACTACGCCATGTGTATACAGTTGTGTGTATAAACAAAACGGGGGAGTATATTTTTTCGTGCACTATAGAAACTTAATGATGATAATGAAAATCAGAAGCTCTAAAATTAACAATTTAAAAATACGAAAATATTTCGTAAATCTACAATAATGAGTCTTACTAAGGCTACAAAACAAATCAGTTATTGAAACTACTACTTCTTTGGCTAATACCTCGACAGATATTGAATTATATAAAAATAATTTGCGGGTGACATATAGCACAGCTATCAAATGAATGTATTAATTTCTGTTAATTAAACTTTCTATAACAAGCTAAGTGATTTACCTCTGTTAATTTAATTAAGTTGCTACTACAAATATATTTCAATATATGTATACAATAAGTCTCTAACAATTTTGACTAATTATAATTCTATCGAAATAATTATATTTATAAACACAGATATATTTCAAAGGTGTATATAAAATATCAAACATTCTATAAAAGATCAAATCTTCGGCTTGGTTTTATTATATCACATATAAAGCTCGCATTTTAACGAGTGCGAGTGTCTTCGTCGACTGTAAATTATAGCCTGTTGTAAATATGTTTTTATTATTACAGATCGAAATTTCCATTAAAATGGGAAGTGTGCATGTATATAGTGAAGCCCGTGAATAACGAACACACCTGTTCTCCGGGCGATTATTTATATCGCCTATTAATCATTGCGATTAATAATTTCCAGACGCGTATTTAACGAAGCACAAATAACCCAATAATTAATCTTAGTTAACTTCAAGCGGCGAAATCACACAAAATATAGCTCGCAACTCCGCTAGATGGATGGTGGGAATAGAGACGGATGAAGTCGAGATTAATTAGTCGAATTTGTTGTTTTGTAATATTTATTTATAATTGATAAAGCTTTGCTTGTTTGTTGTTTAATATGTTTTGATTTATATAATTTACATTCAAATATTCTTAAATAAAGATAAAAATAGTAATAACAAATTTTACATTTATTCGTAATGCGTATTCACAGGATACAAAAAAGGTTATTAGAAAATATCAGGTCAAGAAGTTACAACAATACATCTCTTCAGTGTCTATAAGTAGCAAAATTGATAATATAAGCGCCAATAAGGAAGTATCAAGGTAATTTCAGAGTATAATCCTTACTTATGTATTTTAATAAGGTATACTTTATGTTTTATGTATTTTATGCATTGTTTTCCTTTTAATGGCCTGTTGAGTTATTAAATAAATATGTTTTATTTCACAAATCAATTCGAATACAGCACTAAAAGATACAATTATAAGCAGAGCTTACAACTAATAGCAAATATATCTTTCATTGATATTATATCAAATTTATATCGATTTAAGATAAATAAAAATGATTGAATAATAATAACATTATTTTTATTATCATTACTAATTGTTTATTTAATGAAATACACTTCAAATTTTATTGTTTCTTTAGTAAATAACTTAATGAGACTTATGAAAAAGAATTACTTGAAAAATAATTTGCATCAATTAATTACAGTCGCAATATTTTTGAAAAAGAATGAAATAAAAATATTAGTTATATGTAAATAAAGCCACTTTACTTATACTTTTAACTAAAAAATACCACAGTATATTGAGTATTCTTAGAAAGTTCGGTAATTTTCTTACGAATTTAAGAATATAGAGTAAAATTATAATATTTTAATTTTATGGGTTATGTGCTAAATAAGTATGAATTATTACAGGAATTCTCAGAGATATTTAAATTATTATTATTACTTTCAATTTTTAAGAACCATTTACAACGTTTTACTTCGTTGGTAAATTATACATAAATGTGTCAAGATTTAGCAAAAATATCTAGAAATATACGAGGGTGGATCAAAGATAAACCGGATTTTTTTATTTATCGGTCGCTAAGTAAAGTGCTGTGTGTGGTACCACTCAATGTGTTGGAGGTGTTTACCAAGACGAGAGGAGGACACCGATTTGGTTCACTAATGCTTATTGCCGGCAGTAGCACCATGTACATTCGTCTGTTGAGCAACGCATCATTATTAAATTTTTGTCATGGGAAAGCGTAAAAATTTCCGTGATTTTTCGACGACCGACTGCGAAATTATCTGATAATACCCCTTTGAAAACCCAAGTCTATGAATGGCATAAAAAATTTAAATGGCCGCATAATGGTAGAAAACTTAAGTCATGCACGCCGACTGCAAACAAGCATGACTGAGGCGAACATTGATGCTATCCGTGAGCTGATTAAAATTGACCAGCGACTTGTATTATAAAAAATTGTTGCAGATGTAGGAATATCGTACGAGTGTGCTCAGTCAGTTACCGAAAATTGTCGACAAGGTGGTTTACTCGCTCGGAAGATGGAAGATCACAAAGCGAAACGTGCGGTCTTCTGTGGAAGACTTTTGGCGTGATATTTTTTTAGGTCAAACTTTCACTTGTCATGAGACGTGGGTGCAACATTATACCCCAGAATCTAAACAAGCAGCATGGGATTGAGACAACCTAGGGAAGCTTAACCTCGAAAAGCTAAAACTGCGCGATTAGTTTTTGACACTATTTTTGGGATAGAAAAAGCATACTTGTTGTTTTGTTGATTTCCTTCATTAACGTCGTACAGTCAATGCTGTATATTACTGTAAGTTCTTCGATGAAGCCAAACTGGCTTATCAAAAAACGAGACATGCCTATCCGAGGTGTGATTATCCTTCATGTTAACGTTCAGACGCACGCAACTACTTTGACCCACTCAATAACGAATTGGAAGGACGCCGTTTTCACAGTAACCAAGATGTGGAATCGTTTTTGAGCAATTGTCTAAAGAGACGACCGATTATAGTTTTTTATAATAACATCAATTTTTTTTTTAAATAACATATACATACATATATTTTTTTACCAAATACAAGTTTATATTTAATTTACCCTAGTATTTTGCTTCTCAAATGAAATGTCATTAGAAACTATAGAATATGTAATGGTGGAGTTTCCAGTCCCTGCAACATAAATTTGTAACCTATGCAAAAAATATATGTAGGGTCGATGGGTGACTTCTGTCTAAATAAACATACTATTGGGTTGTCGAAAAAGTCATGACGTATTTTTTCTATGTTTTTAAAATGTAATTTATTTATTTAAAGTATAAAGATTAACCACTGATATATTGCCCGTTTTGTTCGATAACCTTTTGCCATCTTTCAGGAAGTTTCATAATTCCTGGTTCATAGAAGGATCTCTCTTTATCCGCGAAAACTGAATAAGGTGCTGATTTACCGCATCATCTGAAATAAAAGTTAAAACAATGCAAAGAGTTTTGAAGAGAGCGAAACAGGTGGAAATCTGATGGCGCAAGGTCAGGCGAATATGCTGGATGTGGCAAAACATCCCTACCAAGGCCCATACATTTTTGATGAGTAATCATACTCGTATGTGATCTCGCGTTGTCGCAATGGAACACAACTCCTTTACAATTAACGAGCTCTGGACGTTTCTGGATGATTGATTTCTTTAAACTATCAAATTGCCGACTGTACACATCCAAATTGATTGTTTGGTTCCGTGGTAGGAGCTCGAAATATACGACACCTTTAAAATCCCACCGCACTGAGAGCATAACCTTCCTCTGATGAATGTCTGCATTCGCTATCTCTCGTTTTTGACGATTCACCATGTCGGGACGAAGACCGTTTGCGCACCACATTGTTGTAAACAATCCATTTTTTGTATCCCAGTTTCTGTAGGTGATTGTGAACGCTCGAATGATGAATGTTTAATGTTTCTGCAATCGCCCGAGCCGTGTAAACTGAGTTTGACTCGATTATTTGGTCATTAACAACCTCGGTTAGCCTCCCTGGCCAAAGAGCATCATTGGCATTAAAATCACCAGCACGGAATTTAGACAACCACCGCTGGCATTGACGCTCTTGTAGAGCATCGTCCCCGTAACAATTACGCAACCTTTCACAGGCTTGTTGAGCGTTCTTCCCTTTACGGAAGTAATAGAGTAAAATATGGCAAAATGCGCAGTTTTGTCTTCCATTTTTAACTTTTTGTAAAATTTACAAAACTAAAAAAAACACTTATTTTTTTTTTGTAATGAAGCTACAACCCTCAGCTGCCGAATGACATAACCAAAAAATAGATGCGATTTACTATAGTAGTTCAAAAAATGTGCTAGCTCCATCTATTACAATAATGTGTCACCATTTTTCCGACAACCTTATAATTAGAATGTTAATGAAACAAAATATTCTTTTATTTAAAAAGTAGCATATTGTTATATCTATTATTTTTCCTCTGAAAACCTTGTTAATATGTCTAGAATAATTTATATTTTTAAAAGAACAAAAAATCGTATGGCAATTACTTGTTTTAAAGTTATAAAGAACGTGTTAGGAAGACTTCTAATTTGTTTTTTCATTTCAATTTTCCTTCAAATTAGCTTTATAATGAATATTTAGAGAATTTGGAAACATGCCTTTTCCAGAGTCTAATTTATTATATATACAATTAGTGTGAAAGGAAGTAATAACAGATGTCATAATTTTGTTCTTCTTGAAATAATATCAAACAAGATAGTTATAAATATTTTATTATTTTAATCATTTTATCATGGAAGAATACAAGGGCTTGTCTTCTATTGTATGTGAAAGATATATTCATTTAAATATGATTATTATTATTAAAGAATTTATTAAACAATTTTAGGTCATTGATTGCTCTAGTAGAAAGAAAACAGTTTATTTTACTGATACATTGATACTGATTACAATTTTCAATTTAATTTATGGTATAATGTTTACCTTTATTTCGCACACTCTCTATAAAACTAATCAAGAAAATCTATAACTGTAATTCCGTTATCCACTATATCTTACCCCCCCTCTTTTATATCCCAGCCTCGTCAGCAGCTTTAACCTGGCACCGTCTTGTCTCATCACATCCCTCACCCTTCTACATTCATCTACTCAATTATCTTCTTCTTCCTTGTATTCCTCTGCCAGATAACTCCAACCCCACTGTACACATGTTTCGTATCCCTAGCCCATCCATTTATTTATCTCTCCCTCTTCCTTTCCGCATCACGCCCTTACCGGGGTAATCGTCTCCTCTTTTTCGAAATATTTTGATATCCTCCAATATACCCACCACGTTAGTCTAACGTCATTTCTCCTGAAAACGTTAGAGAAATTGTGGGAAAGATTAATTCGCGAGACGGCTTTGATTACGAATCCGCTCCACGCTAACCAACATGCATACACTAAGGGGAAATCAACGGAGTCGGCTCTACACACTGTTGTAGAACAAATCTAAAGATCTCTGGACAACAAAATGTCCACCTTGGGTGTGTTCATTGACATAGAAGGTGCTTTTGATAAAACGACCTTCAGAAAAATGGAAACTGCTCTCTCCACGCATGATGTGAACCCCACAGTTAGTGGATGGATCAAAAGCATGCTGGAGAATAGGGCAGTCACAGTAAATGTAGGAAACACCACTGTCAGAAAGATCGCTGCTAAAGGCTGCCCACAGGGTGGAGTACTCTCACCACTCCTGTGGAACATAGTTTTTAACAGCCTACTACGGCAACTTAATGAAAATAGCTTCCCCACCATAGAATATGCAGATAACATAACCATCCTGCTAACAGGCAGATTTGAGACGGTGCTATGCAGCTTGATGCAGGAAGCCCTTTGACCATAAACCTGTCAAAGACTGAAATGGTTCTCTTCACAAAGAAAAGGAAACTAGGTAAACTAAAGCTTCCTAAGCTCCTCAACACCCAGCTGACATTGCCGTCAGAAGTCAAATACCTGGGAGTGATCCTCGACGGCAAGCTGACGTGGGAACCACATCTCAAAATGAAATGTAAAAAAGCATGCGTCTCCCTCTGGCAATGCCGGAGGGCTGTGGGGCAGACATGGGGGCTATCTCCCAAGATAGCACTTTGGCTGTACACAGCGGTAGTAAGACCAATGCTAATCTATGGAGCACTGGTTTGGTGGCCCAGAACCAGATAGAAAACCTCAGCAAAGCAGCTTACTCAGTTGCAAAGGATAGCATGCCTCAGCACGACCGGAGCAATTCGAACAACACCCACTGCAGCAATGGAAGCAATGCTCTGCCTTCCCCCTCTCGACTTTTACGTAGAGGAGATGGCCACGGCGGCAGCATTGCGCCTAAACTAAAAGGGCGAAAGAAATCCTACACCGACACAACCGTGATAGGAACATCCAAATCCTTACACACAGTAGGGCAGCAATAGTAGCAGTGAGTGGCCACAAGATCACCACAAGACTAGTAAAAGAATGTCACATCACCCTTAAACAAGCAGCACAATCAAACAGTATTGAGCTGCGCTGGGCCAAGGGACACAATAATGAAGAAGGCAACAGCAAGGCAGACGAGTTGGCGCGAGCTGGATCGGTTTTCAGTGATACCACGGACGGGCCCCCGATCGCGTCAACACCGAAATGCCTCACTGATATCCTCAAACTTGCTGATTCCCTATACCTCCACCCCATACATCATGAATAGTTTCACGCACGCATACCCTAGCTCACACGTCACTTCCCTATTTTCTTCCACGCTTTCCTTGCCTTCCTCTGCACCCATATGACAAGCTCCTCATAATCTCCCGAAATCTTGAAAAAGATGAAACCCAAATACTTTAACGATCACGTCTCTCTTCAATTATAGCTTTTTTATTCTTTCTCTCCTTCCTTTATTCCCAAATCTGATCTACTTAATTTTTCTAACATTTACTCTCCAATCTTTCCTATCCATGAACTCTCGCTAATGTTTCTTTAATTCTTTCCTCTCAACTTCTAAGTCGTCTGCATACCTCACCATCCAAACCTATCTCCTCCCAATCAACTCATCCCCCGCTTGCCCTATTCTCAATACCTCAATACTTTTTCTAATTTTCCTTTAATTTAACCGCAGATTTTTAGAGCTAAAATATGATGATTTAACACAACATATCTCAGCAGCCCTGTCTCAACCCCTCAATACCCCTTCTTCAATGTCCTGAATGTCCACCTAATTTTGCCACGTTTCATATTATCATAGACTCTCTTCTTATTAGCTCTATCACTCCTTGACATTGCGTCATACGATCCTACATTACCTCATTTAGCTCTTCTTCACTATCTTGAATTACTACTTAACTTATACCCGATGTCCATCACCATCACCTCTTATAGTTTTCAACCTTTTTCCTCTTTCTTCTCCCTTGTGCGTATGGCAAATTGCCCCCACTATCCATAACCGGTTCCAAATCTCCCTGAACCTTGCCTACCCCTCCCTTCCTATTGCCTTCAACATCTCCGCCTATAATCCATCGAGCCCCGCCACTTTCCCTCTTTTCAACAAGATGTAGTATAGATCATTATACTGTAGTTGCATATGAATACGGAGTCAATCATATACTTTATTTAAAGACCTACTTAATATATTAAACGCAAAACTAATAAAAGTTGATTTAAATTTGAATATATAACTTAATTTATAAACTTTAATAATCGATACATAATAATGTTAGATGAGGGATAACACTTCTTTTATTCCATAAGGTTTTTATTTTTGGTTGCCTGCTTTTCATTTTAATTGTCAAAAATTAAAATTATCGTAGCTATCTATAAATGATAGTACATATATTATTTTATTTTACTTGTGGCTATGCAAACTTTAACCCTTAAATTTAGTTTATATTGCCAATGGAAAACATAACATAATTTTTAGATGTATGTTTAAAATAATTAATTTGAATAATAAAATGTATTAAAATCCTTTAGTTCGTTGTATAAAATTAAATAATAAATATAAAAATACGAAAACATTTCGTGAATCTACAACAGTGAGTCTTACCAAGACTACCAAACTATCAAAGCAACACTAATTTGAATGAAATTATTTCTGTTGAATAAACTAATAAATGATAAAAAGTATTTTAGATTGTTTAAATATGACTATAACATGAAAAATTATGCACAAAAATGAATTTAAACTGATTTCATTAAATTAAATTAGCAAAAGCAATGAAAATAATGAAATGTATTTCATTTATTTCATATATTATATTTATTATCATATTTCATTATATTTATTTTAGTAAGTGTTTTTATTTGTATTTAAAATCAATTTTATAATAAACCTGTACCGAAGAGAGCGAAAGTTCGAAACACGTGTCTGCAGATGATATTAAACTTGAATGCTAGATTTTTTAATTGCTTTTGCTAATTTAATTTAATGAAATCAGTTTAAATTCATTTTTGTGCATATTTTTTCATGTTATAGTCATATTTAAACAATCTAAAATACATTTTATCGTTTATTAGTTTAATTAATTGCTCACTTAACCCGTGGTGAAACATATTTGAAAAATCTTGATTAGAAATTAAAAACACTTGGTTTAATATGTATGTGTTCTTGAGTGTTGTGAAGATTATATTAATAATAAAACGAGGTTAAATTCCTTTCTTCACTGTTTTTATTTAAGCACTAAATGTACATTTCTGACACTATGTGTCCATTATCAATAGTTGATTAACTTGGTTTGTTTCACAGAATATTTATTATTTTTTCTCTCCGACTAGTTTCGACAAAATGTCATTATCAAGGAGTAATGAATAATGCACAAAAGGTTACACTTATATATATATATACGGATTACAAATTCAGGTAATAAGGGCCGTCATAATCGGGGACTTCCAAATCTCTTCAATATTGTTAGTTATTTGTTTGCCGCTAATTATGGCCTTATTTATCTCTAATCCCTCTCTGTAATTAAGATGCCGACCTTTATTACCTGAGTACAATATTCTTAAATTGTTATTTTGGAAAAAATGGTTATTTTCTATGCAATGTTGCGAAAATCCAGTTGTTAGCTTTTTATTGTATATTGATTTTTTATGTTCTTGCAATCTTGCTTCAAAGGTTCGTCCTGTCTGTCCTATATATATATGGTCACAATCACCACACTTTAATTCGTAAACACCGCACTTCTTTAATTGGTCTATTCTTGAGTTGTTGCATAATATTTTTTTGATGTTCAGTGGGTTAGTCATAATAACATTAAAATTGTACCCTTTAAGACTATTTAAAATTTTATTTGATAACTCACCAGCAAATTCTAATTTATGCCAATTATTTTTTTCCATTTTATTGTGTGCGTTATAAAAATATTTATCTAATTGTTTCAATTTTTTTCTTTTTAACTAGTTTGTCTATTAAGGGGACACTGTAACCATTATTTGTCGCAATTGTTTTAATAATATTTAATTCTTCATTGAAGTTAATAGTATCTAGGGGTATATGGATAAGTCTATGTATTAAGGAGTGGAAGGTGCTCATTTTGATTTTGAAATGGGTGTTGGAAGAATTTGGAATGATTATATCTGTAAATGTTGGTTTTCTAAAAATTTTAAACTCTAATTTATTATTTGATTTTTTTATTGCAAGGTCTAGGAAGTTGAGACAATCATTGTTTTATAACTCTGATGTGAATTGTATATTTTTATTAATTGAATTTAAAAACATTGCAAAAGAATCTAATTGTCTTAAAGTACCATCCCAAATGCAAAAAATGTCGTCAACGTAGCGTGCCCAGTAGAATATGTTTTTAGATTTATTTTTATCGGCGTAAATAATTTCTTCAAAATTTGCCATAAAGATTTCCGCTAATAGTGGTGATAACGGTGAACCCATAGGCAGACCGTCTAGCTGGTTATAGATTTTATTATTGAATTCAAAGTAATTCTGTTCAATACATATACGAACAAGTTTTTTCATTTCATCTTTTTTAATTTTATCTTGATTTGACTTTTCTATTAATTTGTCCAAAATTACTTTCAATTCAACTACTGGTATCGATGTAAATAGACTTTTTACGTCGAAAGATATCATTTTTGCATTTGGGGGAAGGGTTAAGAATTTTAATTTGTTTACTAAGTCTACTGAATTTTTAACTGCAAATGGTGAAAGAAAATTAATAAACTTAGGTAATTTAATATTTAAGTATTTGCATAGGTTGTATGTTGGTGCATATAAGTAGGAAACCACCGGTCTCATCGGTATGCCATCTTTATGGAGTTTTGGCAAACAGTATAAGACTGGAGCTTTCGGATTCATTTTTATTAATTTAAAATGGTCATCTTTAGTTATTAAACCTGAGCATTCTTTAATGGTAGTTTTTAGGTTATTTTGAAATTTATTAGTCGGATTATTTTTTATTACTTTACAATTTTGTGAATTCAAAAGATTGTTCAGTAATCATATCTATTCATTAATGTTACAGTGTTACCTTCATACCTTCATTAAATGATAAAACACTAGCAAAAAACAAAATAGCCAATATAATATCTAAACATAAACTGTCAAATAAACCACCCTCTTCAGAATTTAAAGCCATCAACCTTTTAAAAAAGAAATTAAATGAAAAAGACTTCATAGTAACAAAAGCCGACAAAGGGAACACTGTAACATTAATGAATAGATATGATTACTTAGAAAAAATGAACAATCTTTTGAATTCACAAAATTG